>DVQP01000065.1:0-39114 GCA_018231745.1 Danaus eresimus
ACATTCACATTTCTTGTGCCTGCTCATGTTATGATTAAAGCTAGGATTTGCTTGTGATGTATCCGTATAATGCCACTGAGACTCACAACTCTCCCGTCTTCAGGATGCCACACATCCTGTCAAATGCTTCCTAAAAATATGTTCTACAAATTCAAAAACAAATAATCCATGTCTAATGTACAGTTCTGTGAGGAGCTGTCTCCCAGTGGTTGTCGCGGAACACATCATCTTCAGCTCTTATGTCGTCTCATACTGTTCATGAGAGCAAACATTTCCATTTCAATATAATAATGTTACCTTAACATATTTAGTGAATTTTTTGGCATCTTTGATGGAGGAGAGCCTCCGTCTCTGTAACGTGGGCGAGGGCAGCTTGTCTAAGGAGTTGTTCCAACCGTCATTATCAAAATTGGTTTTCGTCTTGTTTATTATGCTGTAAATATAATTACCAATTAATGTCCTGTTCTTGGATCAGTCTTTACTCACTTAAAATCCTTCACTTAAAATCCTACCTAGATAATATTTTATGATCCCTTTGCGCCCTGACCCTGTACTCTTCATACTCTGCATATTTCTGGTCTTTGAACTGTCTCACGGTTTCCTCAATGGCTTCAAGCTGAGACTCTAACGTTTGATTCAGCTGCTTCTTCAGTGCTCCGATGACTTGTAAGGATGCAGAGCACCCGTTCCTGTCACTATAATATTGGTTATTTGTGTCTATATTTTCTTTCATTTCCACCTCATTTGTCACCTCTGGCACCAGTAAGTGAAATACAGGTGAGAAGTTATCGCTCTTTTTAAGATTATTTACATGTTCTTGTGTGGTCTGAAAATTTATAAGAATATGATTATTCAATTCTTATCCTGTAATGAGTATTCGGACGGTGAGAAGCTGACTGTTATATATTCCCGACAGTTATTATTGAAGTCATGTCAACTTTATTTAATGATCTACTCACTTGAAGGGGCTTGGCCAATAAAACCAAGTTTCTTTCCTGCAGAAGAGCACGAGTGGTCTGTCCACAGGCTAGGCAGGCCACCAGACTGAAGCGACCAACTATGCGGTGACCAATTAATGCAGGTTGAACCACATGGCTCTTCAATGAGTTGGCTGGACATGCTAATAGTTTCTAAACAAATAACCTCGGACTTATTATTTTTATAACAAATTAAATAGTATTTGCAGACTCAACAAACTGTTCTCTTTTTATTGTGTTGTTAAATTTTTTGTACAAACGATAATAAACGTATGAGTTATTATTATTATAAAAACCGTGTTATATTTATTTCCCTAGCCACCTGTTACATAATTTATTTACTTAATTTTAAAAATAGAAACAAAGTAAACAAGTTACCAAAATGACATTTTGTTTTCGCATTCTGTAAATATTATTAGTATACTTTGTGACTTAGAAACAAAATCTATTAATAAGTAGGTTATTCTATGAATTAAAACTTAAATTATCAATTAAAATACAGCCAAAGCCCATGAAGTCAAGGTTAAATAATGTTTACCGATCGTACCTCACTGAAAAAAATATCTCTTTGTTCCGTTAAAGATAACTCCAGTTTCCCGATGTCGAGAATATCTTCTAATTTATCACTTTCCAACGATACATTTAAACATTTACAGACAAAGAGAGCCATTTTAAGTATAGAATATAAAAGAAGTTTTAAAAGGAATATTAAAATATACAAGAACGTAGTACACTCGTACAAAGTAGTTCATTGGATAACGCGTTTGTTATTTATGATATATTTTCGTACATATATATAGTACCTATTTATTGTCATACGACATACACTCGGCTTCGACAAGAATTTGGGTATTTTAAAGCATCGTTTCAAAAATGAACGCAACTGTCTAAATGATAAGCTATACATTCGAGTATCAATACACCAAAATCTTTAACATTTTGAATATTGTACGAATAATTTTCTTTCCCTCTCTGAGATTCCAATCTTCACCGTTAGTAGAAAGAGATACAAGACTGGTTACAATGATTATTAAACAACAACCACAGTAAGCAAAATATTTAAAGCAAGAGATACGCACAGATTACGAATCTAGAATAAAAATCTTACGGCGTCTACGAGGTCGAATTTACTTAAAACACGATTATTTATTTGTGACACTTACTTGCACGGTAATTACTACACGTTGTCTCAATATCAAAGTTTCTTCCTGAAAGATTTAATATGAATTAAGTTTTTCAGGCTTCGGAAAGATTATCTATTTATCGATAGTTGACTTTTCCATCTTGTACTATAGATAGCAGCTGTCAATGTCATAGTCAGGTGTCTATTGACAAGGGATATATAGCTGTCAACTGCAGGCTGCAGTTGACACTCATAGCTAGCGTAGCCGTAGGTGGGAATCAAAAGCTCTGATGTGCACGGGAATTTTTCGTTTTAGCGATACGTGGCAGTTTTGATTGAGTTAATTGTGTATGTGAAACATTAATTTGAGTTCAGTTCTCAGTATTAAATCAAGTCGTTGTTTAAAGAGGATAAAGTTGTTATAAAAAACTTTACAATGGCTAAAAGGACACAACCACATTGGTCTTTGCCTTCCGGTGAAGAAAAAAGACCAGTTTTAAATCTTTATAATAGTTTGACCCGACAGAAAGAGGAATTTGTTTGTGGTCATGGCAATCGAGTAAACTGGTATAGTTGCGGGCCAACTGTGTACGACGCCTCGCACATGGGACACGCGAGGTAACTCGCCCACTGAGTATTAAATATATTACAACATTAATCACTACTATAACTGGTAATTCGAACAGTACTAACACATAACTCGATAAAGCATGACCAATATCGACGGATATGCTTTAATGTGTAGTCATAACATGTCGCTTTAATCTTCGTCAAATTATATAGTGGCTTTCCTTCATCGCTAATTCCAGGTCATACATATCATTTGATATTCTGAGGAGAGTGTTGACCAATTACTTTGGGTATGATGTGTTGTATGCAATGAACATAACCGATATTGATGATAAAATTATAAAGAGAGCGAGACAGAACTACCTGTATGGGAATTATGTTAAAGATTCAAAAACGTTGGACCAGATCGTGGACGATGCAACCGCAGTCATAGACTTCTATGAAGGTATTGTCAGAGACGCCAACGATCCCGATAAGAAGAACACCTTGCAGAAGATGCTGGACAGGTCAGTATATGTTTAATATTTACTAAATGCTTGAATTATCTTTTATTGAGGTATAAAGTTTATTAATTTCAGTGTTGCCTCAGCCGTAAAAACATTAAAATCAGCACTTCAAGAAAATAAATCTGATAAAATTGAAGAAGCAAAAAGCAATCTGTTACAAACAGCTAAAGATCCCATCTCAGTCTGGTTGGATGGGAAGTACGGAGCCACCGTCACGGATAATGAGATATTTCAGGCACTGCCCAGATATTGGGAAGATGAGTTCCATAAAGACATGAAGGCCCTCAATGTGAGAACGCATTATGTTTAAAGTTTGCTCTATTTGATAATGTGCTTTTCAAGATGTCTTTGTGTGTTAATAATTGTCACATTCCATAAACCCAGTGACTTATCATACTGTCCTTCCGTGGCCAGGTCCTGCCCCCTGATGTGTTGACCAGAGTCAGTGAGTACATTCCCCAGATAATAACCTTCATCCAGCGGATTGTTGATAACGGCCTGGCTTATGAGTCCAATGGTTCTGTGTATTTCAATGTGAGTGAGTTCGATGGCAAAGATAAGCATTACTACGCCAGACTCGTCCCGGAGGCCTATGGAGACACCAAATCATTGCAAGAAGGGGAAGGCGAGTAGATCTCAAATCAAAAATTTAAAGAACTGCATCGGTCATGTACCTCCTGGTGACTTACAGACATTCCTGTATTCATCCAGGTGACTTAACCGACAGCGCAGCCGAGAAGCGCTCTGCCAATGATTTCGCTCTCTGGAAGCAGAGCAAGGCCGGCGAGCCGTCGTGGGAGTCCCCGTGGGGTCGCGGCCGGCCCGGCTGGCACATAGAGTGCTCCGCCATGGCCTCGGACGTGTTCGGAGACAACCTCGACATCCACACCGGCGGAGTGGACCTCAAGTTCCCCCATCACGACAACGAGCTGGCGCAGAGCGAGGTAGTCGGCTTCATGTCCATCCCTGCATGTTGGTTCTGATCTCTGTTTCTGATGCTTTAAGCCCACTCTCGTATGTCACCGGTTTCTAGTAGATGTAAATTTTGAAAACAAAAATATATTTCGTATTATAAATAATCATGAATTACACTCGCGAGAGCCGCGTTTCTGTCTCCGTCACTCGTTTTCTATCGCTCTATAACGGTTTATTAACGATTTAATAATTTATTATTATTTTTAGGCTCACTTCGACAAGCCGGGCTGGGTGAACTACTTCCTCCACACGGGCCACCTCACGATAGCCGGCTGCAAGATGTCCAAGTCCTTGAAGAACTTCATCACCATAAAGCAGGCCCTCGAGCAGCACTCGGCGCGGCAGCTGCGGCTGGCCTTCCTGATGCACGGCTGGAGGGACACCCTGGACTACTCGCACAACACCATGGACATGGCGCTCCAGGCTGAGAAGCTGTTCAATGTAACCACGAGATCCTACCGTTACGGCCACTTCGTTTGGAGTGAAACATTCCTTAACGAAGTCCCCGGTCGAGTGTCGTTAGCACCAAACGCTAACTCTAACCAAATAAAACTATATTGTTTGTTACCGCCGTCTGCCAGGAGTTCTTCCTGACGGCGAAGGATGCTCTCCGCGGTCTCCCGGAGTGCGAGGGTCCGTGGAGCGAGCGCGAGCGGCGCCTGGCGGGGGCGCTCTCCGCGGCCAGGGGGCACGTGCACCGGGCGCTCTGCGGTGAGGGACATCACGACAAGCGATGGAACAGGCTGCCACGGACAGACTGCACAATGTGTTGAACATGAGAACGAGAAAACTCGTCGACCTCGTGTAGTGTACCGGCGGCTGGTTTGAGGACTGTCGCACCTACAACATTGATATGAGTGTGACGAACGCGGCACACGGCCGGCTCGCGCCTGCTTCCTACACTCAGTGAGGTGAAAGCAGTTCTTTGTATTCCGAACATTTTCCAGATAATGTGGACACTCGCTCAGCGCTGGACGCGCTCCGTGAGCTGGTGAGCGCCTGCCACGTGTACCTGGGCGGAGTCCCCGAGGTCCCCCGGAGCGCCCCGCTCCTGCGAGCCTGCGCCCTGTACGTCACCGATATACTCCACGTGTTCGGAGTCATCGAGGGTCCCCGAGGGCTCATAGGGTTCCCGTCGGTGGGGGCCGGAGAAGTGGCTGTGAGTAAAGAGGAGTCCCTGTCGAGGTGTGCTTATCATACCACAGCACGTAGTGTGCTGCCGTGAGAGACTTACACAAGCAGTGAGCTCGAGCAACAAGCTGTCTCAGCTTCACGAGGCGGAGATGCTGTGACGACAGCTCCTCACAGAGGGTGTGGGAACAGTGTCTATGGGTTTATGTGACGAGGGTCACAGCGGAGTCCGCTCACTGAGGACCTTCCTTGTCCAGGTTCCTTTGATCTCTACTACACCTGAACCAGCCCTCACTCCTCCATCAGGAGGGTCTCCTGTTGGTTCTCCCGCCTCTTAGACTCCTCTAGGTCAAAGTGAAGTGTCCTCACAAAAGATCTCCCCGGATTTACACCTTTTCCCATCGTAATATATTCCCCCGGCCGTGTCTCCCGTCCCCGGCTTCCTCTCTCTCTCTCTCCCTGGAAACCCGCTATATTTATTTTAACGGAGTTCACCAGCCACACACTTGTCGCGGCACTATAACCTCCCTCATCTCTTATCGCACATCTCGCCCGTCTCTGGAGAGGCACAGCATGAGTGTCATGTGTCTTCTTCCAGCTGGAGGAGGCCGTGCTGCCGTACCTGGAGGTGCTGGGTTTGTTCCGGGCGGAGGTGCGGGGGGCGGCGCGGCGGGCGGGGGCGGGCGAGGTGCTGGCTCTGTGCGACCGCCTGCGAGACGAGCTGCTGCCCGAGCTGGGCGTGCGGCTCGAGGACAAGCCCGGTCCGTCAGACACTCCCATCCCACCGGTTTCAGAGCACCCCTGATGGGTCACAGCGACCCCGCCGCACGTCTCGGGTTCCGCGCACGTCATATGACTGAGCGCCGTTCTTGCAGTTTCCCACCAAACTGGTCAACAGACGTCCAACTCTTTAATGTATAATATTATCAACACATTAGTTATCTCAGGCCGTCCGTCTTCCCTCTCTTTCTCTCTACATGACTCGTGTTTCCCTCTCTCTCTATTTCTCCACCAGCCTGCGCCGTCACACTGAGCTCGGAGAATTTGTATATTTTCATTCTTAAATCTTGCTCGCGATAATAAACACGAGTTATGGAGAACGAATACCGGAAACGATCCCGACACGCTGCGAGTGACGCTTGTCACGTGACGAGCGAGGGACGGGTGACGGGACGAGTCCGCCGTTACAGATAGGACGGTCGTGAAGCTGGTCAGCAAGGATGAGCTGCTCAGGGAGAGAGAGGAGAGGAAGCGGCAGGAGGAGGAGCGGCAGAGGAAGAAGAGGGAGCTGGCGGACGCCCAGAGGCTCAGGGACGAACAGAAGAAGATACCGCCCGAGGAGATGTTCCGCAGAGAAGAGGGGAAGTACTCGCGGTTCGACGAACAGGTCAGTCACACCACCGGCGCCCCGAGCTCCTCCTCTGTACATAGACCGCTGTACACACGAATACATTATAGAAATCACAAAATATATTTAAAAGACATATTTGTTGTTCAAACAATACCCCCGGCGTGTGCGGCCGCGCTCGCACTCAGTAACCATGACGCTGTGGCTCCCCAGGGCCTCCCCACCCATGACAACGAGGGCAAGGAGCTAAGCAAGGGACTGATAAAGAAACTGCAGAAGTTGCAGCAGCTCCAGGACAAGAAGTACAAGGAACACCTGGCCAGCCTGCAGAACTGACCTGCGACGAGAGAAGGGCGATGTACTTGTTAATATTTATATTTCCTAACGATAACAATGACAGGGGCGGCGGACGGAGTGATGCTAGTGATGAGAGGCAGCCCCCGCTGGCGAGGCGCGGGTGGGGTCCGCAGCCCGGCCCAGGGTCTTCGTCAGTCCTCTAGTAGCCCTCATATCGTCTGCGGCGTGTCGTTTTTTCATCAAATTTGTATTAAAATGTAAATAAACTCGTTAACGTGTCTGTTGAGTTTGATTTCTTTTCCTTAAACATATTTTAGTTGGTGAAGGCGTCTGTATTTTTCCTTTATTTTTTCTAAAATGATTCTGTCCCACCCTCAGTCCGTGGCCCTGTAACAGTCCACAGTACGCTTAGTCCCTGTAAGCTTCGTCACTTCATACGCAGCGTTGACAATTTTCCATTTACATATCTTTACTTTATTGAGAAATTTAGAGAGAGAAGCTTGGACAGTGGATGTGAGAGTTTAACGCATGTTAGGTAGGGCTCCCTTAAACCTACCCCTGGGTCGCAAGCCCCAGGCACTGTTGAAGCTCCTCTCCCTGCAAGGATGAACCCGGCACCCGCACGGTGGGTCCATGGAATGCTGAGAGGCTTCGTCTCTGTCAGACGTAGGTCACTGAATGGTACCCCACTAAATGTCCAACAACCGACACATGTTTACTCGTGAGACTCCGACGAGAAATGACGAAGCAATGAGAAGCTGTCCTCAAGCTTCATTGATATTCCTTCACATTAAGTCCTTCAGACTGGCTCTATATATAACACAACAGAAGCGTGTTGTGTTTTCGCCTGTTTGTTTAAATGTTTAAACACTTCGAGGCCATACATAAATATCAATCTTCGAACACTTTTAAAAAATTTTTCGCAGCAATAAATCTTATAATTCCTAATAGAATAAAATCTAAATCGTCCATTAATACATTTCTAACATAATAATCGGCATCTCCTGACAGCCGCCGGTCGTCTGTGATCTGTGTTTAGTGAACATTAAAAGCGAATTATAGCGACATGTATCACAATACGCACGCCCCGCTTAGTCTCAAGGGCGGCGGCCTCGTGCCACGACCGAAATACATACAAAAAGTTCAACAGAACTTTAAAAAAAGGTAAAAATGAGGTAAACAATCCGGGAGCTTTTTAAACGGGGCGCGTGAATAGTGTCGTGGGGTGACTCGGCATACAGCTACATCTGCAGCGGCCGCGCGGCCCGCGACTCACTATTTTCGGATTTATTATTACGTCTCATTTCACTCTTTGTTCCTTCCGAACTGTTTACATTCATTTATATTGAAAATAAATGAAATGGAAATAAATTGATTATGAGATTACGTGATAGGTCGTTATTATAAAACCTCGCTGAACACTTTAGGTACCTGCAGCTAGTCTCGAATGACGCGCCTTGGATAAAACGATGTCATTCCCCACCTTACCGAGGGCAATTACATCATAGATAATTCATAACCTATTTACATGTTTTCAGAAACTTTATAAGATAGTGCAAATGTTCTGGTCCCTTTAAAGAAAAGCTTCAACACTTAGAATCCTTTAAACAGTATAGTATGAAATTGATAAGGTTGAAAATTATTTTAAAAAAGCCATTTTCGAAGTTAACAGGAGATCGTAGTGAACCGTCTGTACACACAATGAGCTTCTATTTAATAAGTGATACAATAATGTCCTCGCTGAGAATAATATTCAATAGAGTCTTGTATTGTCGTAGATAGCTACTTTAAGATACTCAAAGTTCAATGAATATCTAAGTCTGTGACGATAGGACGTCGTGTCTAGTCGAGTCTACTCTCAAGAGAGACGTCTGGTAAGTTATACATCATCATTTTACATTTTCTAACGTGTACTAAAGGCAAGAGGCATAACATCTCTCTACAACTTGATAAAAGATTTGGGCCTGCTAAGAACTAACATCAGTTCATTCTTGGAACGTGTGTCGAAGGCAGCTCTAGTAGGTTCATTTCAAAATTTGGTTGGGTAGAGAGAGGAGTTTGGACGGCGGCGACGTTAAATAGGGATCTCTTAAACCTACACCTAGGTTTCAAGTCCCAAGCACCGTTGAAGCTCCTCTCCCTGCAAGGATGGATCCGGCATCCGCACTGTGGGTCCATTGAATGCTGAGAGGCTTCGTTTCATTGATAAATTAGAAATAGCAAGAGGCAACGTTGCTTAGGATGATGTTAATGTTTACAGCAATACTAACGTTTGCTTTCAGTGATCTGAATCACGATAATTTGTAATGCTTCAGCTTGTTAGTCGTAACTAGTATTTAAAGTTTAAACAAATAGCTCATGCCTCCGAGTCCTCACTGACCGTTCACCGACAAACGTAGTGACGTCGAACGTCTTATTAGTTTTTCCATATTTTCAAACAGAAAATAATGTGCACATGTTTTATTTTCATGGAAAACCGAATCCTACTTTTATTTGGTTTGTATCTAGCTTACATCGCATATTGTATGTTGCTGAATCAAATCAAATCATCCAGGTTGTACAAAAAATAAAAACACATCAACATCCCTACGTATTAGGGCTTGCGAAGGGCGGTCAACATTATAAAACTTCTGTTTCTCTAGATATAAAGCCTATCTTCCCCTGGCTCACTTTATCGTTCTCACTTTTCTAAATATATATTCAATATTTGTTTCACTTTATGATTCGCCACAGCTCTATATATTTCAATAAACAGTTGTAACTAACTCTAAAAGTATTTCTGTCCAACCTCCTCGCGCTAATCATAGATGGCGTTGTCTTCCTTATCTGTTGTATATTACAGTATAGATGCGGAGGACTCACTATTAAAATATGTTGCATTCCACTTTGTTTAAACATTATTTAATTATAATTGAGATTATTATAAGTAATTTTATTGTAAAAATGTTTGAAAAACTGCAATAAAAAATTGATAAAGTAAGATTGACGTTAGTAAACATTTTTAGAAAAAATAGTTCCCAGCTATTACTTTGCTTAAGAAATTTAATTGGAAGCAATATTCCGAAGGTTGTAGGTTCAAAGCTGTTCGTGTCAAAGTATATTTTGATTATCATTTTATCGTCTAATTAAATTTAAAAACGATTCTGTCTGAACGAACTGGTTCTATGTTGTTAACATTTATATAAATAATAATACAATCTTAGTGTATATAACAACTACAAGTAATGTATTTTAATAATTATTTTCCAGGATGTGCCTTAATTCACTGCTGTACTGCTATTTGCTAGGTCTACTAAATAGGTCTAAATACAACATTGTTATTAGCAGCAGTTATTAGTAAAGTCAATTCTTGTCCCTTTGAATGAGTTTTTTCCATTCGGGTCCGCATGAAACATAAATAAAAAACAATAAGTTATTGAAAAGTAATTTATTCAAAAGGTACATTAATATCAAGGAGCGGGCGACTATCTTCGTGGTACTTAATCCATATTAAAATAATCGCTCGATGCTTGTCTCTTGAAGTAGACGAGAACTGTATGCTCTGACTAAATGATAAGACCATTAAATATATGAAGATCTGTTATAGATTAATTAAAAGCATGTTCAAATGAACACATTAGCTTTGTATGTTTGGAAGGGGTCACGGTGCCGATATAAAACGCGTACCTATTATCTTATCAACTACCCAGTGCATTCTAACCAGAACACTGTCTATTAATATATAATATTTTGATCAACGGCTTATTAAGTATAATACTTTGTTAGTTGTATACATTATTATAATAATATAATAAACATATTCTAATTGATTTATTGCTCTTATGTACGACGCGTTCTGCCCTAAGTTTAAACCATAAATATTCTCATATTATTATAACAACGCAGTTTCAGAAACGCTTTGTGTGTAGTTAAAAACTTGCTGTTATTATATCGGAACGTCTCAATAAGATAAAAAATAAACTAATAGTTTTATTATTTGTGTTCATCAAGTAGTTGTGTCATTTCAACCTCTCGCGTGACAGTGACGCAATCTGTATTAAATGTCGTCGGGTCATTGTGTTTGTTTGACAAAAAACGCACATGAAACAGTTTCGACACTAAATAGAAAAAAGTATTAAAAATAATTATAAGCAGAATTACATTATGATTATTACATTATGATTATTATTAAAAACAGCAGATAGTGCACGATCTCGAATGATGCTGTTCAATAGATTTTGAAACGAGCGAGATATTCTCATTTTTTGTTGGTAATATTTTATACTTACAAGTTCACGCGTGTCACTTTATTAATTCTTAATATTTCTTGAATTAATTTTGAACCGAATATCACTAATGTTAGCTCTTGAAGATGTGCTGTTAAACCCCTTTTGATATTCGCATTTGCATAATTATGAGGTTTCATTAAATTTCACGAAGATTGCTTAATCAGGTCCTGACTCGGAGACACTGGAGCTACATGCCGCAGGATGATGATGCTTTAAAAAAATATATATATTTCCCGACGTCCGATACTTCCTGGAGTAATAACGTCACAAACATTTAGTTTAAATGAGAACTTACTTTTTTTTGAGTCGGTTAAAAAGTTGACTTCGTTATTCCGCATCGCATAACCTATATGCAAGTGACAAACCCGTCCAAATTGGACCCGCAATTTTAGAGACGAGCCGGAAGAAACAGATAGACAAAAAAATTAAGAATTGATTTTTGATGTAAGCTTTGTATAAAACTTCGTATGGGTTAGTTTAATGCTTATAATTGAAAACTACAGACGGACACTTTATATAGAAGCGTGTTGCCAAATAAAGACAGAATGTGTGTATATGTGACAGATTTTTTATTAATAAACAAAATGAAAATCAAAAACATGTTTTGTAAAGTCATTTCAGTGATTTGTTTATATGTTAGTACTAAAGATGGTGCTCTTATTGCGGATGTCGTCGACTGTCGTAGCTGTTAGGATATAGGATATCGTAGGACAGTAACGGAATTAAAGTTAAACGTAATCGCGGTCGTATAAGGTCAGTTTCCGTGCGGTGTTTGTTACGCTCCGTGGACATTGAGTGTATTAGAGATCTGCTCCGTAAAGAAAACTTGATAAAGTTTAATATCAATAAAGGGATCTCTGAAGCAGAACGGCTGACGTTGTAGCGACGAGAAGTTGTTATAATAACGGAAGTTCCCAAACACTACCTCAAGGAACAAAATGGAAATGCTAAAATAATTTATAAAGGTCCTTGAATACGATTTGATCGCGGTCCGAATTGTTAACAATGCTCCGTCGTCTGAGGGCGAGGGGCAACGGGCGAAGGCCGAGATTTGCAGAAGCCGCCGATTGACCGCCCGGTGAGATGTCAATCATTTGAATACAGAAATTGTTCCTTTGGGAAGAGATTTTTGCGATTATAACGTTTCTTCCGGATCGTCGGAGCGAGGTTACGAAAAGTAAGTTACCGGAAACGTTGCTTAAAACATTTCTAAACAAATTAATTCATATTCGATCATGTGAATTATAATCTAACGGTTTTGCTCACAAAGAAATGTCACAAAACCGCGGAATAGAAAAATAATATTATTAAAAGAATTATCGCGAGCGACATCTCCGTTTTTGGGAATAGTACACATACATAAAAATGTATATCTTTAGATCTGATTTAAATTCGTAGCCCATTATAAGTTATAAGAGAGCCCTTTTTATCATTAAAAGCGGGATCAGGCAAAGTCAGCAGTCCTCGAGGGTTGAGACTGCAATTACGATGTGTTTTCTCTGCGGAGAGCAGAGCGAGGAGTGTGGCCCTTTGAGTTATGAGAGTTGGAGGGCGGGGAGCGGGGAGCGAGCACGTACAGTCTTAGCACGTTGTAATTATTTCCATACACGACAATAATTAGTAACTATATCAATATGGTTCATAATAAATATATGTATTTACTTTTAATATTTTTTGGGAAAACATATTTATCCTTTTCTTATTTTACAATGATAGTTAATCATGATAATTATCAGATACCGTTGGTTCCGTCCGTCTCCAAAACTATGGAAGTTAAGTGACATATTTTGTTAATATATTGCAATGTTATCTGCAACACTACTTAAAATAACTTAATCTTGTTTAATGAATGCTAAATTTTAAGAATCTCATCAGATCCCATCGAATGTATTTAGTTAACAGGAAATTACCCGCCGACGTCGATTCTATGACAACACTCAGATGTTGGCGGCCGCTTCCGATTGGTTGATGAAATCTTCAAGCTTTCTTGTTTTGGAGAAAATTTGAAAATTAGGAAATTAAAACAGGGCCTGGCAAGCGAAGGGCGGAAGCTGCGCTTTGTACTCTCGGCTGAAGAAATGTTGAATTCTTGTTAAATTTGTCGAGATAATATTTTTTGTAAATAGCTATTTCTGAGATATGGACTCATTTCTTTATGCTTCTTCTTATATGTAACAGGTAATACTTAGAGCATTCTAATTCTGACCACACACCATTGACAGAACAAACTCCTGGTGATGTGTGTAATCACCGCTTCGCCGCCGCTTGTTTCTCTTCAGAATACCAGGATATTAAAGGTGTTTAAATAAGTCGACCAAATTAATTTCATATATGTTGTATTCAACGAGTGTATTTACAACAATAAAAGTGAATTATTTCAATTGATAAAAGGTAATTTTTTTTTGTTTATTTATATAAAACTATAACTAGCTGTTAAACAAATTATATTAATGTATCTAATTATTAAAGGGTTGGTTCTATGACAATTTGTTTATAAGAGTTTCTCTCTTATTGTAATTAATGTACATATGACCGTAAGTATCCCGGGTCCACCTTGAATCACCTCGTCCTTGTTGGATTGCCAATACAAACGTCCGCTCCGTGCTGACAATCGTGTTTATTATAATTTTATTTGTGTTGATTGTCCAAGTCTTACCGGGGCCGGGGCCGAGCAGCCTCCCGGGGCGGGGAGGCGATCACTCGCCCATGCTTTAATTGCTTTTCACTTAGCAACCGCTCATGAACAGAGTTTTGGCGAAAATGAAGAAAAAAATCATTACATCAACATCTTTTAGAGATTGCCCAGATTTGTGCCGGTCGGAGAGACAGCGAGTGTCTTACGAGGACGCTTTCCTCTTGTTTTTCCAGCGCGCCTCATTTCCTGAGGGGGCCCGAGGGGCGCGAGGCGGCGGGTGGCGAGGGGCCTAAGTAATTTCGCTTAAGAACTCTAAACGTAATTAGTGTAGGGCGTGCTAAGGGAAGGGCTTGAAAGCAAGAGAGGGTTGCGTCCCGCGCCGCTCCCTCCGCGCTCTCTGAATATTTGATCGCTCGTGTCGCGATAATATTTGCCGCAGGAGTTCCGTAAACAACGGCTCCCCCGGCCCAGCGTATTTTGTCTCCTTTAAACCTGTCTGTGTTTTAATTGGAGCCGGCGCTACATAAGTAGACTTGTGAAGGTATTAAAAACTCGCGCCACGATGCTCCTCAATACCTTTAATGTTATTAAGTTTTACAAACATTTTTCTGGAAACGTTTCAGCGGAACTTCAAAAGAAATCTTATATTTATACGTCCATGAATTTCCAAATGTAGGAGTATATTTTAAAAAGAACCTCGCGAGTCACACAACTTTATTAACAACCGAATCTTATCAACATGCCGCGGCCCCACTAACTAACTAACTCATGACGTTACAAATCATTTTAATTCTGTAATAGTTACAGATACAGATAGAGCAACATGGAACGGTTTTTAACAAGTGTCGTATTTACAAAATATTTTGACCTGGCTAGTTCGATCTCAACAATCAATTCGTCAAAGTAAATAATTAATTATTTTCTAAGTGCTGTATATTGAAATTTATCGCGTGAATTAAAATTCACGATTAAATCAACAGCAATAATTTACAAATTCAAAAGGCCTGTGAAACAAGAGAAGATATTAGAATTCGTAATTAGCGCGAGGCAACGGCCGCCGCCGCTTGCCGCTCCTACAACATTTGATTAGCAATTATGGTAATTTGACTTAGAGCAGGGTAAGATTTCTCCTAATTTGTTAGTTAAATTATTATCGCGTCTGACGGAATACATAATTTCTTTCAGAAGTTAAATCTAATTGCAAATTCATTATTACACGTCCACGCCCATATTTTTAAGGTCGTGTAATTCATTCATGACACTTTCATTGGGATCCATTCATACCATTGTGTTGGAGATTCAGTTAAGGGATTTCTACTCGTTTTATAAGACGTTTTGTATTTTTGTTTTGTTATATGGACCACACAAGTCGGATGCTTACAGGTTTTAGTGTCTTAATTAAATCTGTAGAGATATTTCTATCAACTTTTTAATTTTACTTAAGCTTTGAAATACATAATTGTGTGTACATATAATAATATAGATAAGAAGCTATATTCAGTCACACGTCAAAGGAGACTTTTCCAACGCTATGCGTTTGGCGACGTCAGTGCAATTTAATTACGCGAGCGTCGGTTCACCCTTTTGTATCTTAACCCCCGAAAAAAATGCTCACCCATAAAATAGACGGGTGAAGAAAAAAAAGGAGCGTATGCAAATTCAGGATAAAATATAGCCCGTAAATGCCACCGTTTCTAAAAGAATATTAGAGAGGTTTTTTCAGTGGGTGGCGGGTGTTACTTTGTCTCAGGGCGCTAAGTACTGGGGCTTCGTGTCCGCGGAATCCGCCCTCATTTGCGACTGTTGCTATTCTATAAATCAGCCTCAGCCAGCCCGCGGCCTCTCTACTTATTAAGATATAAAAAAAATCTCGATGACACTCGTACAGCGGGTTGTATGGAACAGGTTCATGGCAGCTTACGTCGCAACCGGCCCATTTAAATTATAAGTTAATTATTAAGTAGGAGGAAGTCGCCCAGGCGATACCGATATTAGTTTAATTAGTGTCCCGGTTGGCCATTACATGTTATTAGAATATATTTTCTTTTCCGTCAGTAAGTACATAATGAGGGGTCACCTAGTAGGAGCGAGTCGATCGGTGTTTTAATTATTGAGGACACCGGTGGCGCGGAGGCAGAGAGAGACAACATCAAATATTTAACGCAGAACGTGGACCCGCGCCGCTCTCGGTCGTAATTAAAGCTTTCTTTCCTTTTTACAGCGGCCCGATACAATATTCAGCATGAGAAGGAAGCGCTCCGGTGGCGGGGTGGCGCCTCCATTGTATTCGCTAAGGAAGATAAATTAAAAAATATAATTACAAGGCGGCCGCCATAACTCTCGTCAGGCGAGCGGGGGGAGCCGGGGGGAGGATAGTGGAGGAGCGGGCGCTCCCGGAGGAGGCTTCTTAAATATTTGGGGATAGCGCGTACCTACGCATTACGTAAATTAATGACACGGATTCGAGGAAGGATGGCGTCCCCCCCCCCTCCGCTACCCCGTCCCGCGACCCCCTCCCCCCGCCGCTGTTTGTTTTGTTTTAATGTAGGTTGTTAACGACGTTATTAGTCAGGAATTATAATACAGACCCGTTCCCAGCCGGCCGCCTCCCTCCGCACGGATTGATTGCCTTAATGACTGCGCCACTGATGTTATTGCTCAAACCCAGCTCGGGAGCTCACGTCCATTCAATCTAATTTTAAAAGTAAATCATCAGAACCATCACTAGAGGAATCGCCGTCTTAGTATTGCGTTATGATGACAGTCCCGGTCGGTATCCGCTCCGTAGTCGACCGTGGAATGAAAAGTAAAGTACGTCGGCCAGGAGTCCTATGACGTAGCCAGCCGTGTGTGTGGACGTGTGCGGGTGTGCGTGTGTGTACGGGCAGAGATCCACACACACTCTCGCCCAGCATCAACAAGTGTCCCCATGTGCTCTTCACTTTCACTTTCATTATCACACATTCGACGTCACACATTCCGTTTGTTTGTCATCTATGTAGATGTGAATCCTCACAGTTATAACAAACTTACTTAGTCGGGTCTAACGAATGAAGTATTGGATTTATTTCTTTTTTTTTTACTTATTTCCTTTTTCAATCTTAAGATAACATTGTAATTATAACATTTTAATTGATTTTCTGTAATTTCAAGACTTTTTTACTATGATTCGTTGGTCATTAATATGTATATCATTCCACAGCCATCGACAGATTCTTCTCGAGTGTATGTATGAATAAATATTTCAATATTCACCTTACATTTTACATTTGAATCTTGTACATTTCTGAGCTCTCCGTAAATTAATATAAATAACAAATAATTTAAAACGTTGTCCTTAAAAGTTCTCTCTTGACAAGCAATAGCCAAGTATAGACTCATGTTCGATCGTATCGCAGCCCCGGGAACCCTCCGAGGAAAACTTATTAATTTTAGTCATTATGAATTCCGCGAGCGAAACTCGAACGTCTAATTTCAACCCTAACTTATCAAGACGCGAATAAAAAAACCTTCCCCCGGCCTCCCCTTTCACCCCCTTGTTTAAAACGCCGGCGAAAAAAGAAGCACATAAAAATGCATGAGGCCTTCCTCGTTATAAGGAAAGGGTAGTACTCTGCCCCCCTCGGGGAGGTAGCTGGAAAAATCGTCTCTAATTTAAATTTGGGAAGTTTCGCGTTGCGCAAGGCAACGCTGATGTCTTGATAAATGTTAAAGAATTTCACTAATTTGAAGCGTTCAGCGCTCGGAACTTTTAATTGGAGTCACATAAATCGCGAAGGCATATCTAATGGCTGGCATTTATAACGTTTTAGACAAAATTGTGAGTCGCGAGTGTGTTTAGATAACATCGCTCATTGCTTCCGGATGCTGGAGAAGATGATCTCGATGGAGTAAGATAACGCGGCGCCCTCAGTTCGCATTAATGTTGTTAAGAGCTACTTCGTCATCGACACATCGTAGTCTTGTAGTGTAGGATGCCCTGAATCATTATTTTCCTTGATTCGTTTCATATTTCATCAAAATGGCGTCGATAAAAATCAATTATGAATTATACCTACACTCCAAATTAAATTAAACTGTGTTAACAACAATGGCTAGCAGTCAAAAGTCTAGAACATAGTGAATCTTTAAGCAACACCACGGTCCAGGTGCTGTGTGGATTCGTATCTGAATGTTCTCCTTCATTAACCGTAAACAAAGCCTTCGACGCTAAGACTCGGTCGGCTGTAATGTTATTCATTTGGGAGTCAAAGGTTGTGTGCAAAAAAAAGTCGTCCAAGGAGCGGACGGTGGCATTTTTTCCATTCGCCGCGTTCCATTAGCGTGCCTTTGTTTGGCGGGAGCGCGCAAATTAATTTAGCTCTGCCGCCATTCTCTCCCCCCGCCCCTCTCCCCGCTCGCCCTTCCCTGACCCCTCCTCCGCCTCGCGATCTTTTTGTCTACGGCTCGCTCTAGGTATCGTTTTCTTCTTTATGGCTCATTAGGCATCACCGGCTCTATTGTTTTTTTTCCGCCGTCGCTCGCACTATCTAATAATAACGAGCCACCAAAGACACTATCAACATTATATATTACCAGACAACCTGATTACATTCAACGATATTAATTTTATATTGTCAAAGTGGCTTCTACACGAGACTGACATAATAAGATATAATTAAATATAATGACTATATGCACGCAAAATAAACTTCACAGAACAAAAACAGCTAGCTAACAACAAGCCTACATCTGTGTAATACAATTTGTTGCTATAGTTAACATTTAAATTACTCCCAAGAACACAGGATCGTTGGTTGATTATCTGTCAAGTTAATCTTTGTAAGCTTAAGATTCTTTATCAATATTAACCATCAATCAATTGCTTGACGACAATCTTTTAGTTTATAATTGGGAATTCAGTTTCCAGATACTTATGATAATTTGCATATTATTATTGAACATGGTTTAGGATAATAGATAACGTATAGAGAAATTAAACAACATACCTCTATAATCTAGAGCTGCGCTGGCGCCTCGGTGAGACACACGGCATCCGTCGGCGGCACTCGCGGGGCGTCTGCCCCCGGCCCAGACCGTGACCCACAGCCTGTGACCCTCACGCGAGGAGCCCTCGCACACCACCCCACGGATACAATCAATGAACACACGTCTAATGAACGTAATGTTTATAACATCTGATGTTCACTCATCGCCGAGAAAAATATATGTTGCGTTACACACAGACGGACGACTCGTGTAACCGAGTTTCAGTTGCAGAAGCACGAATTAGGAATTATAACGGAGGGCCACGAAATTATGCTGGCCAAATTTGCAGAGAAGAAAATTTTAATTAATTGCTCAGTAGACACATTTTAAATTCTTAATTAAGCAATTCGTACTTTCTCCCGGCTATAAATTAGATCGAGCCGTTTCCATAGAGACTACTCATCCTTTAAAGCGGGCCGGGGGGCGAGCGGGGGCGGTGAGAGGGGGGGCGCTTTACAAAAAATATAACTTAGGGTGAGTTAAAAAACCGTGGGGTGACTCAGCCGGCCGCTGCACCCCCGACGAGAAATCTACGATCAATATTAACTCTTTTTTTTGAACGGAGAATCGCTGAATTTTAAACCGTTTTAAGTAGACGTTCGAGTCGCCCGCGCCCGCTCCCGCTCCCGCGCCCGCGCCCGCGCCCGCCTCTCTACCGCTGCATGGTCTTCTCTATCAATAAGTGACGATAGTTCGTTTCCTATTTCTATCTCGAGCTGTTCAAGGTCGCCGACGCATGCCGCCGATACAATGACATATATTTGAGTTACACTTATAATATAACACAGACAGCAAATTAATTCAAGAATTGTTAAATATAAGTTGGACACACACACTACAACAACACGAGGCCGTCTTTTGGATTCTGATCATTCTAAAGGTATATTAATCTCTCGTTACACAGTAACTTGTCTCAACAGACATACATTAAGCTATGTTTGTAATTTCATATTATTTATTATAATTTATTTTTATACTAAATATTTAAAATAGCACATTGCTAAGCAGCGACATTCATTAAACTTTAATTAAACATAAAAAGCGCACCCCGCCCGCGCCGGCTGCTAGCGCTCGCGCTAAAAAACTACTTTATACAAAAAAGCTATTTATGACACGTCCATTATCGAGTAATAAATCAGCTGGCCACTACATATCTTCTGTTTTCTATAATGATTCTATTATTATGGAAAAGCGTTCCGTAACTGTAACATTTTTTATTACCGTGGCAAGTATGGAAACGGCTTTCAGTTGAATTCTTGGGCGGATCTTCCAAGTTTTTATTATATTATTTTATAGTGGTAAGTTTAAGTACGATATGTATGAGTGCGTGTTGTGTTTTGTTTAATATTATTGTAGAGTATGTGTCAGACCGTGTGATATATGTGTCCGTCTCCGTACACGGCGCCGCCTCGCGGTGCGTGTGTCGCTGCGGAGCGCGGCGCGGCGGGCTGCTCCTACCGTACGGGTTACAAATTGTGGGGCGAAAGGGGTAGTTTTTTTCTAATGGACTTTCCTAACTGTAATAAACGATATTTATCTTTCCTAATTACAGTTTCACTCCGTTATTTGGTAGCTCTGTGCGTGTTTTTATTACGACTCCTTGAATTATTATCGAATTATGTAACTTTGTCGCTGTCATATTGTTTGTTTGAGTTCCGATAGAAAATATTTAAAACAAAATTAAATTCGGACATCGTGTCATGTTAGCTTAGATAAGAATTGCCCAACGTGTCTGTGTTTCAATAGGTGTGGATATATAACATAGGATCACTAACATTGAGCTCATTAGACTAACAATTACTTGACAACAAAGGAATTATTGCTTAATATAAGTACTATTAATATGTCACCGTCAAGCTTGGAGGATGGAGGGCCCTAGTTGATTACATTTGTTTTTCAAAGCCATATAAGAAGAGCGGCGGCGTGAAGACAGGAAACTTGAATCAAAGAGCGACTTGTTGGCGTTATCGCACATAGAAGCGAGTTGCTCGTCAATGAGCTGTGAATAATAGGCCATGGACAAAGACTTGCACGCTGGGGATGAGCTCCAGGCGTAATGGAGACGCGATATGATGGCTAACATTAGGACTGGCATCTATTGACTATTCTTTATCAGATCCCATTACGAGCGAGTGTGAATATCTCGGCCAGTGACCGATCAACACACATAAAACACACTTCTCAACTCTAAATCGAAACTTCCTTGACTCGGTTAGTCCTACACTCGACCCGATTGAAACTCCTGAATTATTTTCTGTGAGGAATCGTCAATGTGAGTAACAAAAGCAAGAGATTATTAATTTTTTTTAAGTGTATTTGTGTATGAGCTGCCACGTGGCGCATGCGTAACAGCAACCCTTTTTTACCCTTTCGCTTCCCCGAGCGTTTTTTGTGGGTCTCTCCGTAAAGGGTTGTGTGGGGTACCTGCGGAAGGGTTGATTTTTTCTCTATGGACCGTCACGCTCGTTATTCGTGCCCAGGGTGTTTTTTCACTATGCCATGATCTGGGAACAATAGAAAGTGCAATGAACTCTTCTCTCCACATCAGCTGACGTCATAAAAATGCACTTGTCACTTTATTCTATTGATTTTGGGTATCGTTCAAGGTCGCGCTATTGTATTGTAATAGTGAACTCTTTAAAAACTGCTACCGTCTACCGGCAGTATGAATGAACCCAGAATGTAAACAACTAATGAGCTGAACTATGAGTACGGCTATTACAAATATCTTTATTGTCTCCAGCTAGTTCTCTTTACATTTCTTTTGGACTCCCTCACAACAACACATTAATATATTAATTATACATAATAAGAGAATTGGAAGAATATTTTTTTATTGTTTTATTTATGGCTTATAATGGCGCCATGAATAAGAACACTTAAAGTTATTTACTTGTAAATTTAAAGTACATCAATCTATTTTTCCACCTCATTCAAGCAAATTATAATCCATTACTTAATATAAAGTAATATTTTCCTCAGTTTTTCATTTTTCATAAAATTGAAGTGTCGCAGCCGGCGCGCGGCGGATGGTGTCAGCTTACTCCGACACCCGTTAATTTTTTGGCAATTCGAGTTAAAAGTACAGTTAACACCAGTAACCCACATTGATCAAGGTGTTAGGGTTATCAGGTTGCAGACGGTTGCTGGCATTCAACTATCAAACCTCTGTCGACTCTTTTTACGTCTACCTTTTTAAGGGCCGCATGGTTTTTTTAGAAGATACCAAGCAAATACACCTTTTGTTCACTTATTTGCGTTGTCCTTGATAAATAATGTCAATTTATCTTGAATTATCGATATTTCTTTGTAATATATAACTCTATACGGTCGGCTGATAATCATTTTATCGATATTTGTAGATATATTTTAGTTATTTAGCTTCATACAGTTACAGTTGGTATCAGTGGCGCGCTCTATGTTGTTCGAGCGTCCGCTCGTGTGTTCAGCATTTGATGGAGGTGCCTGAGGAGTGTATTTTGTCATCTTAACGGACGGTCGAACGCTTTGATCGTGTTATAAAAGCTATGAATAAAGGATATTGCGGATTAAATGCTCACAACAGTAGCCGGTGGCCATGTTGTTACATAAACACTCAGACAAAGGAACACAAACAAACGCCTTTGTTAGGTGTCTTTCGGCACACTCACTATAGGTACACTGTCGGTGTCAGACTGTACGCCGCTCCAGCGTCTTAGTCCTATCACACTCCGGATTAAGAGATAACAAACGTTTGGTTTCTTCTACATATTTTGCAAGGCGTCTAATACGTCTGTTGTAATGCTTTCTGAGAACCAGTGAGACAAGTTGCATTATAACACTCGTAACCTACAGAAGATGCGACCGGGTTATGTGGAATCGTTTGAAACATCTTACACGGGATATCTTTGATCATCGTATTTAAAATATATGTACATCTGATAATCACTCGATACGTCAATAACGTTACATAAAAACTAGCTTATTAAATCTTTGATAACGAAATTAATGAAACTTAATTAATATTTTAATAATGTATTATATTTTAATACAAATTGCTTGGACGTTCATAAAAGTATTAAATAAATATTTGTACTTATTCTCACCTAGATTTAAAGCTAACAATATTTTTCTCATAATCAATGTGTACAATAGCGAATGACTTGCTCGTCGACTGTGTTACGACTTGCTAAATAAATACCTTGTGTATCTTCTCGTATGTCAAGTCCGTTGTGTGTTATTAATGACATTGTGCTCCGGGATCACACTCCATACTTGAATGATCCGCACAATCAAATACTTTGTGATATCGATGAATGGCATTCCGTAAAAGGTAATATTTGGCGTAAAAATCAATAATCAAACGACAATGGCGTCGGTTAACCGAGGTGACTAACTAAATAATGTGCGGGTGGTTTCTTAGAGATGCATGTCGGGACGAATCGGCGACACTCATGACACTCGTGACACTCGTGACACTCGTTCTGTCAGAATGTGAATGCGGTAGTAATTAGATTTAGTTGTATTACATCATTCAACTCTGTAATGCGACAAATAAAATGTATTCTTCATATTAAATGCTATTATAACATCGCTTCACTGAGAGGAATCATATGATGTAATTCACAGTTGGCTCTGTCTTGACCTGACAACTACTGTATAACAACATTTGAACGCCAAATCAAACCTGTATTTTTTTCCCTTCAATTCCAACACTAATATTAATGAGTTATAAAACCAGAAGACGTTATAACATCAAATGCACAGAAATAATTGTCGAAATAATTTTACTTTTGTCACATTTATATTTATATGTAATATTTACGTTGTAACAATGAAAATACCTAAAGATCTATATTATTGTGTGGTAACATTAATCTTGCATATGTGTCATATATTTTTTTGTAATAAATTGTGTCGATTCAACCGACACACGTGCGTCTCGATGATTGCACAAAGAAGTGACGCATTCACTTGTACGGACTAAAAGACGCGGTTACAAAAACACAATCAATGTAGGAGACTTACTTTACAATACAGTACAATACCTTGTTTTGATTACGTTGGTAATACTGACCCCTATTTTCTTTATTTAACGTCTTTTTCTATTTAAGTTAGAAATTTAAATAATATATTTTTTTTGTCAGAATATTCGCAGTATAATTACGATACAATTCTATCTGTAAATTAATTTTAAAATTGGTCATTGATAATTACAATAACAGTTATATTTAACTTCCAATTCAGATAAATGTTGGTTTGTGGTTAACTCGTTATATTATTTAACGGATATTGTAACTGGTTATTTTGTCGTTCGCGCCTCGAGGAAGCAAACAGTCTGGCAAGTGTTGCTTCGTTAGAACAGAATGCGAGCAAAAACAGCGCCTAGGAACCTTACAGGGAAACAAAAACTAGCTCCCGGATCGTCTTCCGGCTTCAAAACAATATTTTACAACTCCTCCTGGTTCGAAGATGTGACGGAGAAAGCGCAACAAACAATACCTAGCAATTAAATACAAATTCAAATGACATCTTCCCACTTAATATTGTGTACAAAATCAGTGTGTATTCAGTAGTTCCGTTGCAGTTATTTTGATGTCACAAAACACTCACGCGTTTATTTTAGCGATATGCAATGAATTATTAATATTTTTAGGTTTAAAATTAAGTTGCCTTTATGTTAGAACGTATGTACACCTGTCGCTGGAAGCAGCGGACGTTCCTCGATCAATCGACTGCTCCGTTTCCGCCACTATGCATAAAAAATATAGTTACAAAAAATGATATAACGACGAAAGTGTTCCGCGCCGCAGATTATAAGCACGTTCATTTATTAATTTATACTTTAGGAATAAAAAACACAACCCCAGCCAGCCGAAAAAAATGGAGCTCGCGTCGCTCAAAAGGGAAAGGGTGTTTTGCCTCGCGTGCCAGTTTTGTTTTTGAATCTACACCGTGGTTTTTTTGTTTTTTTAATATGTTTTTTAACGTTTACGTTGCTCAGGAAGTTTCAAGAGCGTTATATTGACGCGAGTCCTACGCCGCGGGCGCATTGAAAAAATCTTAATCCGTGCTCTGGAGAATTGAAGCCTTTGGAGATTCAGTCAGGGTTCAGTTTCCGGGAACCCGATCGACCCGTGGCTTACCATAATCATATAGAATGCAACAGAAGCTGAGGTAATTTTGGCACGAACGACCCACCACATGGCGAAGACGTTATGGTGTTTTTTAAGAAGACCTCTGTTCCGTGATGAACATTAATTTGATGTTCCATGATTATTATACAACGTAAAAATCGCCTTCCGTAACTGCATCTGCAATTATAATCGAGATGACAGAGACTGCCTTTATAGTAAGGAAGCGCCGGGCGGCTGTTAAACCGGTGAGACGGCAGGAATAAATAATGTTTGAAATTCGTAAGTGCGCTATAAACAATCGCCATGAAAACGCTATTAAATATTAAAAGTGGAGGAATGGAGAGCTTAACAAGAAATAAAACATCGTTAGGAGAGGCGAGGAGAGAGCGCTGCCCCCGCTCGGGCCAGCTATCGGCGCGGTCTCAGTTAATGCCTACTTATACCTTATTATATAGCGGAGTTTGCGTTGAGGAACAAAATTAATTGGTTAAAACTCCTCTCGGTATCCAAGGCGGGCCTCCCCCTCCGACTCCCTCTTAATTCCTCGACGCGTTCCCCGCGCCCCGTAGGACCCGCGCCCCGCCGACTCCTTTGAACGCAACCTACCTAAAGAAAAAAACAGAAAGTATGAAGCTGCCGCCGAAAGCGTTGTAACTTAATTAATATTTTAATTTAATTACAAATTTAATTATCATCTCCTGTATTACTGGCATTTACCGGGACAGAGAAACCTTTTAACGTCTTAGAGCTCAGCAGCACACTTACAGCGACCGTGTTTTTATTTCCCTGTGCTTACCCTCAAAGATACCTAAAGAGTATTTAGAAACCATCGCTAATCAATCTTCATTCTTTTTTAATTCATCTTTTTGATTTTATATACACAATAAAAATATGCAACAAATTAATAAAGCAGCTCCGTGGTCTTAGATAGTTGTAAATTATTTATCATAATATAAAGAAAAAAAATTGCAAATATTAAACGAGTTGCAACTCTTGTCTAGTCAACGTATAACGAAGGGCGAAAGCAAAGGGTAGGCCGGGAAGAGCCGCTCGGGTCGCGGGGAGAGAGGGGTGCGAGGGGTGCACGCGGGTGTCGGAGGGTGCGAGGGGTGCGGGAGGCGGAGCGAGGGGGGGGGGTGCTCGTTGCCACTTCTCCAAATAAATTATAATTCGCTCGCTCCCGTCCCTCAGTTGATAAGCCTTTGTGACCACTGTTACAAAACACACATTAAAATTACACGGAACTGATTAACGGAATAATTAGATAGATAAAGGTTTCTCCGTTCATAAGGTGGCAACCACCATCCCTTCTGATGATGAAGAGCATAATTCATGGCGCTAGGTTTGATAGTTCTGTAAACATATTCATTTACACAGCAAACCGACGCGACAATACTCAGAATATTTACTGACTTATGGCTCATTAATCTTCACTTTAAGGTATGTGTTACGTCTTAAAAGATGTCTTTCACAACAAAACGAGCTCATCAGGTTATATCTAACTTTCGGTTTCTAAATCTACAAGTCATAAACACAACACATTACAATAAGTTACACGAAATATATTTAAGGTCAGAGGCGAACAACAGGTCTTGTAACGAGGTCTAAATAACTTTGTATCGAGATAAAACATATGTACTTTCATGATTATCTTTCCCATCTTATCTTCAGACATGGGAGGCTGTTTTTTAGCGAACATAATTAATCTAAACTATTTTAAAGCCATGTTCAAGGTCACTGAAGTTGTAACAGTATCAGTGGTTGCCTAATTTCTTTATTTCCTCCGTTAGTGTACGATGCTAGTTGTTTAGTTGATATATCCCCAGACCCTTCAGAACGATCGCGTATCCAGTCTAGAGCAATGAACCCTCTTTCATTAACTTTAATCAGTCAATTCATTATATATTATAAAACATATTACACGTCAGACTATAATTCGTCAAATTTACAAAATAACTTTTTGTTTCACCCGTATATAAATTAAAGATTTTTAGTAAAACGAATAAAAACAAGTTCACTGCTCCTCTGTAAGAAATCGTAACAAATAAATATTATTCTAGGGCGACAGGAAGTGCTACTGCTTTAAGGCTGTGATGACTGGCTTGCTTAATGAAAATAAGTTTTCGAAAGCTATTTTAGAAAGAGTTCTTGCTACGAATACTTTAGACACATCTAGCTTATATAAGTTATCCTTTATATTAAGTTGAAATTATAATAATTAAATTATATCTGACCTTTTTACTAATCTGCACAAAAAAAGGTTATCTTAAAAGTATTTTAAGTATTATTAAAGAATATTTCAGCTGACTGTATCTTTATACACCTACATGAAGTGGAAACAAGCCGAGGCAATGTTTTAAATGAATTATAACAGCCTGCAGAGGCTACATAAAACCTTTTGATACTGATTAATTATTGTAGCGAGTACAATTAAAGGCTACCTGGATGAAAGGCAGTCCATGTAAAATCTAGTTTTTATGTTTAACCATAAAAGCCACGTCGTCCTTTAATTATTTAATTTGTTAAAATTTATTCCATGAAAATAATTAAAATGTCAATGGCTTTTTTCTTGTTTTTCTAAAATATTAAAGGTTTATCTCAATATTAAAGTCTGGATAGCCTTCAAGTAGCGACATCTCGCGTTCAGAACACGAAGCAAAGGTCAGGAAATGAAAGATAAGTTAAATAACAAACATGTCTTTATTTAATAGTTATGTTCTGGACATCGATAAAGAAATACATATATGTATAATAGTCGTACCACAA
This sequence comes from Danaus eresimus, assembly GCA_018231745.1. Lineage (NCBI taxonomy): Eukaryota > Metazoa > Arthropoda > Insecta > Lepidoptera > Nymphalidae > Danaus > Danaus eresimus. The sequence continues at coordinate 27,741 of DVQP01000065.1, forward strand.
CTATGTCACATCCATATTCTATATTAACTTGTAAAACAGTTAGCATTCTATTCTCTAAGGAACACCTGAATTCCGAACGTGAGGTAGTTTATACATATGACATTTAACCTTATAGTAAACTGTTCCTATATTACAAAATAGGTTCGTTATCGGCTCTCGGTTACAGAAGCGAGGATGGCACGAGACTTAAAGACAGGTTGGTAACTATCAACACAAACGTGTTAAGAAAATAATTTAATTAAAAAAATATATTCAAAAATAGGAACTTAAATCGATTGCAACACAAAACACAATCACAAGAAGTTATTTAATTTTTTACAATGAGACGTCTGTCGCGAATAAGTAGATAACAAAATCGATACAATACATTTGAAAATCAGTCTCAAATATTTAAACCGTCTTCGATGTTGTTCCTGTAGATTGATAGTCTCAAAAGAGGAGAACAATAGAATATATTTGAAGAACTTTGGCTCTATACCCTGACAGTGTCGCCACCAGACTGAGGTAGATAATGGCACAGCACTAACATTACACTAACTACAGATACATTTACAACATTGCAACATTTGAATTACAACACTAGTCGTTTAAATTTGTACATAATATTTCACTTTGTACCTATTATTTCTTTGGGAAAATATCTTAAGTTTACTTCGAAACGCTATACTAGAGAGAAACCCTTAATTCCTTGAATTCTTATTTCTAATGAAAATAAAATAATAATAATCAACAATCAATAATGCTAATAGACGCAGTCGCGTCCTGTGCGCTAAAACATATCAAACAATCACGAACAAAAATCGAAGGAAACAAAAAATAATCACACTACTCTAGTAGGAAACTAATACCCGTACAATCAATTGCAATAACGTACACACATCGGACGTACGAAGAGCTCCGTACTACGAGACCATGTCCGCCGCTAGTTGGTCGATATATTTACATTTATTCACATAAATACTTTGATTCAATCTTAACTAAGAACAATTCCCTAACAGACGACAATTGGCGGCGCACACGGTCCGCTCACTAGTACTACGACACGCGGACGCAGCTCCTCGCCATTTTCATAATATATACAAATAGAATTAACAATAACCGTTCTCGAATCTATAATATATAACTATGAACTAAATGATAAATAATAAATAATTTGATAGCTGAGATAGCATTATGTACAGAAGCTAGCCGCGCTGGTGGCGCGTCGCCGTCTCTCTCGTATCGTCTCCACTAAACACTACGATACAAGCTCCATTGATTGCTGATAACGGTCCCCTATGCTCATGACTTATGGGACACAAACAGAACTCATTGTTAGCCGATAAATCGAAGTTTAGAAGGAAAATCTTTTAAGAAATCAAAAATATGTGTATTTATGTATATCAATGGAATGAGGGTAATTGAGAACCGGCTGTTGAAGGCTATGATCAGGGCGCGGACAATACGGACGGCTTTGTTGAGCGAAATTAGAGACCAAATCAATACTTATAATAATTAACTATTGTTAAGAAGTCATTGTAACTAATATAATGGGTTCACGTCACGACCTTCATCTCTCCGTGTTCCGGTTACTGGTCTCCGAGCGCGAGGAGGACGGACGGTTTTAAATCAAATGATTACCAAAGCAGAGACGTTTTTATGTGCCACCAACAAAAACATAATAAATCATAGAATATCTTTTGTATAACATGTTCTTTTAACATTGAAAAACAAAAGACAAAAAAATGGTCTCGTTTTTGCGCAGATTATGCAAATAGCATGACAATAAACTTCAAAACTGTATCACAGATAAAAGGTGACTTTTTGTTCAAGCTTGCAAATTTGTAGTCGTAAAAAGTTATTGTAATAAATGCCTACCTAACTAACAAGAGCATTTCAGTAGGCTTACTAAGAATAAGAAAAAATTGCAATAGGCGACCGTTAGGTACATTTTTAGTTTGTCGAATCTTTGGAGCTTATGTGAATAATAATATAATGAAATTTAAATACACCAAGTGAGAGGACAACGACTTTCATTGCCCCAGCGCGGAACTACTTGAGAGGAACTCGTATACCGGCTCAGCGTCGCGAGGCGCTAGGCCTTACGTACGCACCCACTACGCCGCGTGCATGCGCAAATCAGTTGGCGAATCTGGAGTCGCCGGTCTGCGGGGCAGAGACAAATCTTCTGGCTCGGTCTGCTCCGGCCAGTCGTCCCAGCGCCAATCTGGGGCGATCGAGGCTGGAGGGCTAGGCGTACCGGGGTCGCAGCCACCGCTCGGACAGCGGTGTAAAGCTGCAGCCTGTCGTCTTCTGAATCTCGCTCCACATCGGCAAGCAAACGGGGCGTCACCTTCGTGTACTAAAGCATGAGCTTTGAGCTGATTCGAATCTGAGAATCGAGCCGGACAGCGAGCGCAAGCGTAGGGCCTCTCTCCTGTGTGAACCCGAAGATGTCTTCTTAGATTAGCAACTTGTACAAAGTGACGTGGACAATGCGGACAGCTGTACGGCTTCTCGCCAGTGTGCAGGCGAAGGTGTGTCTTCAAATGGTGATCACGAGTAAACCGTTTGTGGCATTCTCCGCACTCAAATGGTTTTTCACCAGTGTGTGTTCGCTCGTGGTTTTGAAGGACATGTTTGTATCCGAAGGATCTCGAACAAACTTTGCAGGTGAATAGTTTATCTCGTGGTGGGTCGGTAGCTCCTGGTGATGAACCTGAGGACGGTGGTGATGGGGGTGCAGGGGACGTTGTATCGTCTAGTTTCGGCGTTCGTCGTCGTTTCCTTGCTCTTTCTATTTCCGGTGCTGGTGGAGGCAATAGGGGGGCGGGCGGTGACGGCGGCCAAGCTGCTAGTAATGCTCCAGAATATAGTTCCGCAGGTAGACCAGCCACTAAAGCAGCAGCACGGCTTGCTAGTATTCGCTCAGCCAACATCGGCAACGACTCCTCCCTCATACTTGACAGTGATCTTACAGAAACTCCTGCAACAAAAGAAAAAAATTGTAAATAGTGGAAACTAGTGTGTAAGTCTGTAATATTAATGCCACGTATTTGGTAGTCAAGAGTATGTATTTCCAAATTTGTCGCGAACACTTCCGTCACGGGTTAAGTCTCGGCCTAAGCAAACAAGCATCTCAAATTTATCGATAGCGGCACTTATCAGCGGGCAGAGACAAAAAACGAGCAAAAACGTTGTCAGTCGCAGCGGAGGAAACATTTGGTTGCTATCAGTGCAAGTCGTTTCCGCCCCGACCTGTTGCGCAAATTACTGTTCGTTCTCTGTGTGTATTCATTAACGACTTCAGTTTTTTTAACAATAAAAGAAATATAATATTACACATATCTTAATTGTAGGGATCGACTTCAACTTTACATTATATGTATGATAGGACGTTGAACCGTCCGCCGTCTTGGTCCGGATCACTTAGCGCTGTAATGGAATTAATTATTCGTGGAGCGGTAGACTCCGCCCGCGATCCACCCAAATTATATTCAAATATTAATTTCGACGAAGAAAGCCCTTTTGAGAGCACTTAATTAAAATTAGACAAAATCATAATTGAAACTTCTCCTCGAGGCGTGAAGGAGGAAGCGCTTAGACGTTTTCTACTTAGCTGACGAAATATACAACCTGCGAAGATATAGAACCTTCTTATAATATATATAAAGACGAGGAAGGAATGTTTAATTAACATGGACTTCATTTAAATGATAATAGAATGTGATACATAACTACGTATATATTGGATAATGATTTTAGGATTTCATTATTTATATTAATCTAAAAGTTATGATTGGAAGACCCGGCACGCTCATGGCACGTACAGCATCTCGTTTCAAAAGTTGGTAATAATCGTTAGTTATTTCAGACGCGGAGGAGAGACTCGCTCCGTAAGAATAATAAAATCCCTGACAATATGTATAAGATGATTAATGTCAAAAAAGAACGCTTAAACTATTAAAAAACCTTTCTTAAATAACAAATTTCTTAAAGTAATGAATCGGAATTCATCAACAGCGATAACATTGAGTAATAAATAATGATAAGTATTAAAAAGATTTTTTTAAATATAAATAATTACGTAACTGAGGGTGATCGCCGTCGGCTGAAAGCTGTTGGTGATTAAAAAATGAATCGAGCAACGAGCAACGAGCAAGAACAACGAGCACCGGGCAGGAGCAACGATTCCCCTTCCGCGCTTTTTATGCGCTAAACACTTGTAATTATCCTCTCTTTATCCGCCATAAATATTTGTCAATAATACTTGATATTTAATGGACTCGCCTTGTTAATAAGTCTAGGGGAAAGGGTGACTTTTTATATAATATTAGGTAATTTAATTCGAGAACATTAATTTGTTTTAATAGGAATGAAGTTTGAGTCGGCGTGTCGATGAGGCGCTGTCAGTTAAACCGCTAACCCAATTTCTTCGGATTGTAATAGGATTTTGGAGAAAACGTAAACCAACACCGGAGCGATGTAACGAGCTAGTACGGTTTCAGTTTTAGGGTTAACTTATAAACCTCACACTTAAGGCTTCACTAATTAAATACGGAATTAATGAAAAAGGAATTAATGAATTTTGTGTTATCGAATAATCCGAACAGACGACTTTGTCCGCACATAAAGAATATACATATTCCTTCATTTTTATATTAGTTTGGAGAAAAAAATCTATTCGACAGTTTACAAATGAGTTTCGTTAATTTTTTAAAATATATATATTATTATTACGTTAGTTTTTTTTTATTTTCATGTTGACAGGACAAATGTCTTTTTAATCTAATGTAAGAAATTATGTTATATCTGATGACTGCTAGCTGCTAGTACTCGGGGTCTGAGAGAGCATTATGAAGTCATTAATAAAAAGGATGTAATTAATTAAGCATAATATTGTTAGAGCCTAATGACAGTCATTCATTAATATCGGGACTATAAATACTGTAATTGTTCACAAAATATAACGAGATGTAAATTTAGTTCGTCTCTTAACAGAATTGACGAACAAACTTGAGACAATAAATAGTAAATGAAAATTACAAGAATATATATATAACTTATAAGACAATGTATGAAGTCGTAGCGGACTTCTACGACGTGTTGTATGTCGTAGCAGCCCGTAGCGAACCGTAGCGAGCCGCTCGTAGTCCGCTACGGTCCGCGGTTCACTGACTCCGCGAACATTTGTAATGCAAATAAAGCATGTGTGTCGCGCCGGCGGCCCGGGACGGGAGGAGTGACACACGTGACATACACGAGGTAAGAATTACTAGTACAGGAATATATGGTCTCCACAAACCTCGCGAGGTCTGGTTGGACTGCAGCGACAGGGCCATCTCACACCACCTTCACGTATAATGCATTTATTTTCACCACAACCGAATTGTCTTTATGCTATTGATGGATCTGATTCTAAGCGTCTAAAACTGTTTCAAAGCGCTCGTACTGTGAGCATGTTCCGTCGCGAAGTCTCGAGAGCGAGTGCGTCGTGCCGAGGCGAGCTTCCTCTGTGGGACCTACCACAACACTGACTATGGCGCGCCGCTGTCCGGCCGCCCCTCGCTGTAAACACACCCCCACGCCCCACCAGGGTCTCCTCGGACCCCGCGCCCCCCGAGCTCGGGTCCCCGCTCGCCCCGCCGCCGCCCCGGCCTCCCCGCCGGTCCCCGCTGCAGCCGTATGCACGCGATGCACTATTTCCTCTCGTGTACCACATAGCATTCCCCGGCCCGCGCCCTCAACTCCGACCAAACTCATTACACTTTTTTAGGTGTCCCCGCTCCCGTACGAGAACGCACTTTCTTTTTCTGTAACTAATTCGAGGCCGCGCTAAGATTTACTATGACCGTCGCGTTTCTTTGATATCATTAGCTTTAAGTTCGGAGTTTAAAAATAGTCTTGAAACAGTTTCTGTTCGTTCTCGGTTGTTTTATTATCTCGTTTTATTGTATCTCTTATACATAATACAGCTCTACTCCGTACGCAGTTATTGTCGACGTTTATATTTAGTCCTAATTAATGTAGTTCCATACTTCAGTCAGTTCATGATTACACATGAATATTGATATTTTATATTTTTCTAACTTTATTTTTCCTGTTTCTGTGGCAGAGCGTTACAGTTAAACTGTGATTTCTAGAAAAAGAGACACCAGTGTATTTATAAAGAAATGATTGACACAAAACATGATGAATAACTTACGAATGTAAATCCGTGGGTCTGAATTCATTATTTTATGAATTTAATTGTATCTTTATGTTACGATGAAGTATAAAACAACTTTAATTGAGTACTGAGACTACTTTTAAGCACATCACTGACGCCGCTTTAAATATAGATTAAAAATTCTCTTCGATCTCTGTCTCTCTCTCTCTTCGATCTCGAAAAAAACTCTTCGATCGGATAAATCTTAGCTGCATCAAACAATTAACTTAAACATGAAAACAATAAGTTTAATATATATTTGTTATAACTATAACTTATGATGAGATGGTCAGTCGAACGAAATTCTAATTCTTAGCTTGAGTTAGATTCTGAAAAACTTTAAATTATAATGATGTTAATTGTAACAGTGGAGTTGGGACGGACATAATGACCGCATTACTAATAACCTGTTGTATAACGATTTCTTCGTGACATTAAAAACGCAATTTACAAATATTTCCACATTATTATTTAATTGGATGATAATATATCGTTTAAGTAACCACCTGACGGTCTCAGAGTTATTTTGATGGTTTTCACTTTGTGTTGTTGGTTCATCACGAGTAGCTAAATCAAGTTCCTATGTACCACGTACGATATGTACGTCTGTATACACGTATTGTGTGTGGGTATGCGACTGTCCTTCCCTCCATAACTCTGTCTATCTGTTGACTCGAACACCACACACATAAAAAACATAATTGTCCCACCAGGGCGCCGTGTCGCGTAAACTAAGCATTTTTATCGTCGCTTCTATTTCTACTGTTTCAGTTATATTTATACTTCAGTAGCACGCGCCCTCCTCGAGCCCTATTAGTGCTCCACTAGCGCCCTGAGAGTGCCCTACTCGCGCCCTACTCGTGCCCTACTCGCTGCACTCTATCTCAACTCTGTTTTTCTAACGAACTATTATTGGAATGATCTACACCGAGTCTGGTATGTCAGTGTGAGTGTGGACTTGAATGTGTTTTGTCTGTTAATTCATATCATAGTTCTACTCATGTTTAATAATATTTTGACACACTTTTTATATAAGATTTTAATCATAATTCAACAAGGCCGGCGATAGCATTTCGTCGTTATGTATTTTGTATAACCAAAGAAAACAATTAATATCACAAATAAAACCAACACAGCTTCTTACACAATGAACGGTGTAAAAAAACACTGTTAGTTTTTTAAAGTGCTTCCACCTGCTAATGTCGCGTGCCCGGATTCACCATTTGAAACGCGACCTTCGCTGTATAAGCTTATAGTTCGAATTGTTTGTGAGGCATATTTTTAGTCTTGCAGTTTTTTACGTTTAAAAAGTGTTTCCCCTCCCGTTTTAAAATGCATCATCCCTGTTTATCGGGATGTTTTGAGTCTGTTATCTAGCACACGCCACGCACCTTGCCTCGGTCTCCGGGAGCCGCAGCACCAACTATAAATTACTGAAGACCAGATCTTTGTTTGCGACATTCGCAGATAAAATGACAGGTGTAGGCGTTCTTATCTAATATCAACATTAGATTTGAGCATTGTTAATTAGGGCAGCGGTTTAGGCTGTGTCGGATCTTCTCAGACATCTTGTAAGGTTGTGCAGATTGTATCGACAGAATGATTTACTACGATTGCTATAAATACCATTTTAATGCCCGCCGGCTGATTTTCTACTGTCTCAAAAATGCTATTTATACCTCCGTTATATTATCGCTATAGAAAATTATATTTATATCCGATTGACGTTTTTACTCAAAGAGTTCGTTGCTTTAAAATGTCTTTGTATGTATCGAGATTAAAGTGAAAGTTGTATTGTTTCAAAGCGACCCGGCGACCCCCGCTCGGCTACTCACTCCGAAGACTCTTTGAAACCTTGTACCACAATCGGTCTTCGAGCACCCGCCGCACGCAACAAAGGGACTCCTCCAAATACAAACACTTTCGCTTTCTTTATTTGCTTCGCCAAATATTTTTTGCGTCAAGCTAAAACCCTTTCACGGCCTATATACAAATGTCCACTAAATCCCACAGGATGCCGGCAATTTATCATTTTAAACAACAATCCTTTTCCTTTCTATTTTGTAAGAAATTCGACGTTAATTAAGCGAATCTAAAACCAAAAATAGCCTTTTAAAAATGTTATATAAAGTGAGAGTGACAAATAATAACATTGTGTAATATACATTTATTTATACCGAGAACCATCAACGTCCGACATTTGCGATGTTTTTGAAATAGTTAAAGGCAATTAGTTGTATTACAAAGAACTCCGACATGCGCAAGTTATTTGTCGTATTGCGCTGCTGCTAGGACAAAAGAAATCGCAGAGCGATTCTGTCAATTGGAGCAACCCGCTTTATGACACTATCGCCATTGTTTTATATATCTTTGCAAAACGACTTAATAGATCCGACGCTAAGCCGCTTAAGACTGGCCGGGACTATTAGGAGTCGTGAAGCCGCCTCCGTAGGCCCTCGGCTTTAAATTCACATTGTCTTTATCGCCGAATGTAACACAGTCATTCGATTCAAAGTATTTCTGTCAAAGACTGAGTTTAATGTATAGAATTGTTTTGAACAATATAATTGCACAATGTGATCGCTCCCTTCCGTGTGAGCGACAGATGTGCGCCGGCGTCGCGGAAATTATAAAAATTGTGAATATTTCATTCACATTATTGAGCATTCGGCCGTTACGAATCAATCCCATACAATGGCCGAGTTTTAGCCAGTTTTTTTATATTTGATGGTGGTTTTGATGTAAATTTTAGGTAAACTAAGGGTGCTCGTTGAATCAGCCAGCTCCAAACAATCTTGTGATTGATTACAAACCAGTTTCATTTCTGTTTGTACATTGACATCTTCACAGTACGTAACCGTCACAAAGTCTTGTTTAATTACACAGTTTTTGGTAAAATTGAAACGTTATTTTAAAACTTCGACGGTTCTTCAATGGATTTTAATTTCTTTGTTAATTGTTAAATTAATGCAGGACGGCTATTGTTACCGTTTTTTTATGATTTGGAAATGTGTTTCGTATAAAAAAATCAATAACATGATTTATTGAAATACAAAAATTAATATTTAATAAAAGCTTGTGATATTTCATTGTAGATCCGTTCCGACACAACTCGCAGGTGAGAGTCGGTCGCGATCAAATATAAAATATTGCCTCCAAAGGATTCGCATTGAATATTTATCCCGCGCCCTGTCCGAGCGGCCTTTGTTCTCGACGGCCGTTTAAACTTTTGATTCTGCAAAGGCAACAATCAGCCGGACCCTCGGAGTTGACAAACATACCCCATACTTATAGTAATGACGAACGGAACTGAACTCTCCGTCTTGTTAATTAAGATCACAATTCGTATGCCGTATGCACCTGGCTTTAGGACATTACATTGGCGACGTGCGGCCATTTCTATGCTTGCAACCCGGTTCTCCCCTTCCGGGTGTGATGAATAATTCCCTTTTTCTGTTCGGGAGAATTGTCCTTGGAAGTAAGTCCCGGGCCGTCCTCATAAATGAGAGTTATGTATCACAGACCCGGAGTCCCTCACACAGCTCACTGATCTTGTCTACTTATTTCTATAAAGTAGGATATATGATAGCTTCAAACTGCACATTATGACGCTATATAGAGGCTCCTCGTGTAAATAGATTTTAATATGCTGCTCTTTTAATATTTGTGCCATGCCTTCACTAACATATATAAAGTGAGTGTGCTATGTCTAACTCATTACAATATTATAATTTAACATTTATTTTATTTCACTTAATTCCATAGTTACATATACATGTACGAACAATACTAATTATATATGAATCATGTAATATACAGAAAACAATAAATCCCACCGCAGATACCTCCCGTATAAATGAAAGAAATATGAGTGTCCAGTACAAGGCTTGTTAAATGATATGCTAATACGTATATTATATCCTTTTACGTTAAAGACATTTATTATGTATGTGAGAGGAATGTCCGACAGTATTAGGGGCTAACGTTCGATCACTCCTTCTATCCATTCCATTCATAACATCTCCAATGTCCCAGCTTTTTGTGTCCGATCCAAACTGTCACCTTTTGTGTGACTGTCTCGTCTCGTCCGCTGTCAAACGTCTTGCACAAATTCAAAAATAACATCGGCATACATTTTTTTTGATCAACCTCTGCACACACTACACAAGTTAGATAAGTTTAGCGCTCGGACTCTTTGTGTGATGCAAACAAGAGCGTCCTGTTCCTTATCTCACCAGTCACCAGTAACCATTCATACTTTTATTCTTGTGACTTATATTTCAAATATCAGAAAACTACACGGTGTCCATTTTTATCGACACTTTGTTCCTATCTAAACATGTAACAAATTGCAGTAAGGCATCACAGTAGCAGCGTCACATATTAAGAGTGCGGTAATCATGTATCGTTTTTAAGTACTAACCACACATGTAATGTATTGTAAATCTCATTTGTTCCACTGAGGGTGAAGTTATTTGGAGTGAGTCAAAAAGACGCCACACGTCACAATGGCCTCTTAGCTTGACATCAATTCGCAATATTTTAAAAAACACCACATTGAATAGGCACTCGTGCCGCCGCGGGCGAGTCGCGGTGCCATTGTGATGCATTCAAATGCATAATTTGTACAGCATATGCTGGGTTTTTTATCCAAAAATGAGATAAAAAGTGACCTTTGCTTTAATATGTAACGAGGATCCTATTGATGCTGTTTATTGAAAATGTATTTTCTGACCCGTGGACGTTCAGCAAAAAACTGTCCAGGTGGGACAGTTTCTAAAAATATACCTATATTTTTTTACAGCTTCGTCTCTTGTATGTAGCACGAGCGATTTTTAACAATTGGAATGATGCCCTTCTACAAGTCCGCTATCAAAATATTTTAAATATTCGAACGAAAAATAACTGGCAAACTCTGAGCCAAGCAATATACTCCCTGTAGCGCTTAAGTCATATTCACAAGGAATACTTTCAAGGACAAGTTTAATTTTTAATAAGACATTTTATAATTAATAATGATTCAACATTTATCCATATTTACAATTCTGGCATATATTTTTCACGCACAAAATAAAACTTCGAGTATTAAAAACATTATAATATAGAGACGTATATTGTCCGTCATTGTGACCAGCTCCTATATTATAAAATCCTTTCTCGTCACGTGACATAAGTGTCGCAGGAGCC
>DVQP01000066.1:0-39098 GCA_018231745.1 Danaus eresimus
ATGTATGTCTTAAACCCCCATAAAAGACTAATTTAATATATCAGTAAAATTAGTATCTCCATAAGATGAGTAAAATTGATCGGCAATCTTACTACTATACTGTTTATTCTGTATTCTGTTATGAATTTTATTTTTATTGCTTTTTTCATTTTAGTGGTAGGTAGATACAAGATAGTAATAATTTATTTATTTGACACTCAATACAAAACGTGTCAAAAAAATCGTTTCTTCAATATTAGAAAAAAAATCGCATTCAAGTTCACTTCGTAAATATTGTGAAACGTTAAAATAATGTACGTTATATTGGTTCAATTTTTGTCATCATTATTCTGAAAATTTGTAACTTTTTCGACATAACCTTCTACATGCTTGACAAGTCACTATAGTCCTCTTTGGTGATATTTTAATATATCTTCATCTAATAATTTTATTTATGTTTCGGCTTTCAAATTTAAAGTATTTACATAAACTGGGGCAACATAATTGATTTTCAAATGTACTGTAAATCAATACTCGATATAACAGTTTGGTATAATTAATAAACATTAGTTCTATTTTGTGGCTTGTTTTCATTATTATATTTCATGACGAATCTTAAAACTTTGTAATTTATACTTTTATAGCAATAATATTTAAATAGCAACATAATATAGCCTACACATACCTCTTTGTATCGTACTAAAATACAAGTTGCCCATTGTTACAGTATACATAATTTTTGTTTTCATGATTCTATTGGTTTTCTTAGTACAAAAAAAATATTACATTTATAATACACAAAGAAATATATCTTCTTTTTTTCATCTTCTATTTCGATACTTTTTGATATTTTTGAAACTTTCCTTTTGACATAATTTATGCAGTAGCATTTGAAACATTTATCAAATTTCTGAAACTAATTATCTAATTTATTACTGAAAGTAACTATCTACTATTATATATAGTAATTATATAAAAAGTACAAAATAAATTTATAATGACAATAAAAATAAAGCGTTTTATGCCTTTATACAGCTATTCTATAAAAATGTTACACAGAAAATGTGCCATCACGCTCGTCCATACCTCTTAAATTTAATGAATAAGTAAACAAAATTAGTGGGGTCTGATACAGAAATGAGAACATGGTCTAAGATACGGCTACTGAATATAAATTATATTTCTCCACGGCTGCTTTAGCAAGTTTTTGTGCAACGTTCTTTACCTACTTATCCTTAAGAATTGTCATAAGATTGCTAAGCTTCAAATGAGGCTCCGAAATTTCTTTCATATAAGCTTATTTCTATAAATATGAAACTCGTTTATAAAAACTTGTCTTAGAATAATAATTTGTAGATATTTTATAAAACTCTGGAATATGTAGCTTATAGTTTTAAATTATATAGAAATTTAAAACTTTAATGGTGTTTAAAAATAGTAAATCAAATATACATATATTCTATGTATAAGTACAACACAAATATCAGGTACAGTGAGATGAAATTGCACAGAACTGAGAATAAAGTTTAATTTATAAATAAAATCGTTGGATATTTGAACCACAGAAACGAATAATACTAAGCTGAGGGACTGGCTTCATCCGGCATCGTAATCGAGGCAGAGTGCGAAACTAGTATAATATAGAAATATTCCAACTCTCTTGAAAATATCTTGAGTGCACTGAAAGTAAATGCTGACATAATTTCCAGTGCTATCGCGTTTGGATTGCATTTATAACCGTAGGGGGATGAAGCCAGATAGATTTTATGTTAACAGTGAGCAATAAAAATAGCCTTTATGACGATACGTGGAATGGTTGCGTTTGTTAACTCAGTTTCAACCTAAATTAAATCCTCTTTATTGAAATGTTTTGCGAAAAACCGTTTCTGAAAATGGCTTTGAATTGAAAAGTCATAATAACGGTACGGATTTTAAAATTTACTTGGCTCATGAATGTTTATAGCAACTTTTTTAAATGAATCTGAAAATGAATTTACTAACATTTTTATTGAAGATTTAAATGTATAATATTATTTTATTTCTGTATATATAAATATGAAGATGTTATTAAAAAATTGTTATCATCTTTATTTTAAATATAATACACTAAATTGAATGATGGATCTTCCTACTTCCCCTTCCATTTTAAGGAACGAATATTGTAAACCAATTAAAATGATTGATTCGATAAGCGACGCAACAATCAAAATTTATGAAAGTGTGAAAATAATAAAGGCTGAAATGATTTTCGACAATAACAATATTAACAATTTAATGGATTGATAAAAAATGTTAATGTTAAAAATATCTTTCTGACGACTCCGGGAACCGCTTGGACAAAAATGCAATTGGCAAATTACTATTTAAATACATTTAATTTTGCGAATGTTAAGACACTAAATTTCAAAAACTTAAAAGTGTTCTTTTTTTAAATATTCCAACAATTCAAATATTTCTTGAGGTTTAAAATAACTTAAGTGATGTTTAAATTTGAAATCGAAGTGAATTCTATAAGAGTTTATTAAGCCGATTTTGTATCGGATCAACACGGAATCGATTTACAATAAAAATGTTATGACTACTGATTCACAGTGTACGCTTAGCCGCTGTTGAAGCAAGAGTTTCAAAATTGAGGATTACCAACAATGGAAACATAAATATACATATACCATGATTATGATCATAGCAGCGACCTCATACGAGATAATAAAAGATACTTGTAATTGCTTAAAAGTAAATAATTTAATGGAAATGGAAATTATGATATACATTTAAAAAATCGGTTCAATATTGTTATTCGATAATTTATTTTTGTCGGCTGCAATCTGAAAGTGTAATATTCTTTCAGTTCATTATTTTATTTGATTTAAGTCTCCAATATAACAATGCGAAATAACACCGGACAACTTTGTAATATACATATATGAAATATAAGCAAACTTAATATAGACTACAAGAAGAGCCTCTCGTTATATTCATGTTTATTTGAATTTTAAGCTTTTTCTTATAACTAAATACATAGTATACACTTGTTATAAAAATAAATATATATCGTATGTGCTGTAACCAATCTCGTTAGTTATTTTTATACTAAATATGGTAATTAATTTGCTGGTGTTGGGTTTGTTGATATTTTTTTATAGATTTTGAATATTTTTTACTTTTCTTTTGTTCTACTTATAGTAAATAATTATATCACTTATTATAACTATCGTTAGTAAATTATTGTAGTGTAAAATTATTCTGTTTTTATACTTTTTCTTAATTAATTATATTAAAATTGCTTTTAGTATTTTACTATGTTATATATACTTTTAATGTTATTAATGTTTATTTGTTCGTATTATTGCAGATATAGACAGAGAAAAAGATATAATGGTACCTAAAAGGATTTTCGCAAGAAATAGATTATAAACTTTATTTAACATATTATCATTTATCGATGTACCAAACGATGACACATTAAATACGTATAAACTGCACCAAAATGTGACTAAATAGAGGTGGAAAATAAGACAAATATATACGCAATAAGTTAATTTAAGTTGTTTAACTTCAAATTTCAAACGAAAATAATAAGTTTCACCGAAGATAATTCTTATAAGACCATAACCTAAGTTTAATATCATTTGTGACTAAATAAAACTAAAATTTTGTTAATTAATCCGGGTTATTCCAGATTTACTATGTCTTCATAAAACCATGAGAGCGCACATTCGCCAAACCGCGGCGACATGCTGCCGCCATTATGCGTGCGACGTTTGTGTTCAAATTAAACACATAAAGAAACTATGTACGTTTACCATAAACGATATGAAGGCGAGCACCGTCTATCTCAGATATGTATTATAAACTAATTTATTATATAATTCTATAAATTGTAATTATATATAATTAGTATTAATAACATACTCATTATATTAAATTGGCACTAATTAACCGTAGTGCCTAGTTATGTTTCTGATTAATTAAATTAATAAAATAGAATTAAAAAGAAACTTATAGGTCTATTATTTAAACAAATAGTAATTTATCACCACAAATGAATTAAGGGAAAAGAAGTAAAGAAGTCCATTACAAGTTACTTAAATATTTTTTGCTGTACAGTAGCTTTGAAAAGAATGTAATTTAAAAAACACATTTTTCACCAAGACAGCCATTATGCTTTAGCACTATGGACTAAAACCAAAAAATATGAAACACTGTTATTACAAGTGGAGCCTAGACCGGCTAACGCTAGCAAAATTTTACTTCCTTACTATGTAATAAGATACGTATTAAATTAAGAGCATTTCATAGAAAGATATGAGAAGAAAATTCTACGGACATTACACGTAGCGCGGAAAATAAGACTGCATAATTGTCAGGGACAATATGAATAAATGTTATGCAGCTAGGTCAAGCATTCCAGACAAGAGACGATGATATTATAATAGTGAGATGTTCCACAGCAAACTCACATTTAAATCCTTACCTGACGGGATCTAAGGTTAACTGTTTCGTTATTAAATTTGCGCATATTATGTTACGAACTGCAATAACAATTATATTAAAGTTCTACATTTTATCTGTAAATAGTTTTAAATTCAATTATGGCAAAGTATTTAAGCTTCGGTTATAGCTAAGACGACAACAAAGCCTTCTATTTTATTTGAATACAATGTTAAATATTCTTCCTAATTACGTCATTCGGGTTTAAGACTTTGGTTCCGTACATAATTGAGGAAGGGTCCGCTGACCCCATCTATGTCTAAAATTACATACAAAGAAAATTTAAATGCATTTCGGTACAATTAGTGGTGTTAGAAAGGGTGTGACATTGCGCTAGGGACTATACTTGTATTTTGTTCAAGTGTGACAGTTAACTGGTTATGGTGCTAGCGGCAATTATTGCAATGATATTGAATTCGATTACATTATAAAAATTTCTTTAATTCAATGAAAATTATTACTATTAACAAAATAATTTATTGTTTCTTGTTTTATCAGTGTTTGAATATGCTTACTTTGAAAACAGAGGAAATTAACCATCTCAATATGCATATTAACGCTTGCATTGTTTAAAATGTGTATAAACAAAATTATACAATAGAAACAAGTCGAGTAGCGAACATAAATTTCACTGTTACACGCCTAATCAACATAGGAACTGTAATACGAATATTGGCTGGGCAATTACAATACATTTACATACAGATTTGGTTAGATTGAATTTCAACGGCCTCAACCGGCTTGTTAATTTGGCTAAAAGGAATGTAATTGGTTGGTTTAAATTAACACTCATACGAATATATATGGAAGGAAATTTTAAATAGTTTTTGTAATAAATGTTCATTATTAGTTTTGAAAAAAAAAATATTTCTTTAATCTGAGTATCATTTGTAAGGACAAAGTTAATAGGTATAATCTTTGTAAAAGTTAAATTGTCGAAAAAATTATTACATATAAAGGCTATTTTGTGAAAGTGGGGACTAATATTTTTATTCGACATGATTGCATCCATTCAATATAATATTTCTTTACTTTTTATCCCCTGGCTCTAGTTATCAAAGTGTAACAAAAGAGAATATATCTGAACTATATTATACTAATATCGTGCTTGTATACATCACAAATAAAGGACAAAATCCCTTACTTTTTTGTACCGTTATGAACTCTTGGTTTGACCTACCGCTGGACAATAGCAGTGACGCGTGCCACTTCGAGTGTTTTTGTTGACGGTTGATGCAATTGGCTTAAACTGTTTTACGAGTATTGGAATAAAATGAAATCCTGTTATTTATTTTGTAAAATCCATATTGTTTGAAGAAAATGAACGTAGAAGAAAATTTTAAACTTTTGTGGCATTTAAGAACTTTCACGAATATTTATAAAATAATATCTTGAATTTAAAATATACATGTACAATTTTCATTTATAGATATTTGGTTTCTCTAAAGACTAATTAAAAATTCTTAGGCATCAATAGCTGTTGTCTGGGCTAAGAGTGCCTAGCAATATTATACTTTCAATGAATATTACTTTTACGCCATGTGGTTCCTTCTCTATTATATATGATATTTTAAAGAGACTTTATTTGCCCAAATTTAATATAGTCTGTAGGGTGCATAACTTACTTTTGGATAATTATTTTGCAATAGGGTTACGCAGATGCTGAACTCAAATTAGGTACCGAAGAAAATGCGGAGGGACAAAAGTTTGTTCTGAAATTTATAATTAAATTGTCGTGTCGTGTAAATAAAATATCTTAAGCGTCGGCCTGATACAGGCTTCGCTATGATGCTATGAATAAATCAGTAATAATAGGATTAAAAGAATATCACTTGTTCTCCATGTTTTAAATTATTCCTGCATAATTTTGATTAATTTACATTTTATCATCACCAATGTTCTGTACTGAATGTAACTGTAAGCCATTTCAATTGTTACTATCAAATTTTACAAATACAAAATCAGATCTTTGGATAGGAAAATCAAATCGCAAATATGAAAGTACTTTTCTCTTCAGATCCTAGTCCAATTTCCAATTTTGGTACGTGACCTTTTTCACTTGGATGTCACAGTGTAACATGTTCAACAAACGAGGTGTCTTTGAAAACGTAATTAGAAAATTCCCTAACGACATTAAATTTTGTTCCCGGGTTTCAGCTCTGAGGTTAAACCTGCAAATTAGTTTCGTGCCTCATCTTTTAGGAGTACGAAATACTATTTATTTTTGAAAATATATCTGTACTAGTTTTTTCCCGCAACTACGTACGCGTGAACATCAGAGTTTTACTCTGCCACTGCGTCCAATGAAACCGAACTGCACTTTTTGTTTCCAACCGTGGCTTGACATTGGGATCGGGATGAAAGTTAAAAAATAGCACTACGGTCACTGAATCCGACCTGCACTTCATGGTTCCACCATGTTAGTTTTGGCAACGGAATATAGAATTTTGCGATCGGCATAGAAGATAGTCAATGTCTTGTTCCAGGGTACCATCTATCTACCAAAAATCATTAAAATCGGTTCAGAGGCTTAGTTATGATAACGTTACAGACAGACAGAGTTACTTTTGCATATTTTATAATATAAGAAGGGATATTATTTTAAGACCTTAATAAAAATTAAGTTATTTTAAGATTTCAATTTTAATTTTGTTTCAATGTTAATGTTGTTGTTAATTAGGTCGATCATGTTGATAAAACTCTTTGGCACATAATTAATTATAAAGTACCAATTCTAAGCGTCTTATACTCGTGATAACTTTCAAACGCAATATCAGATAGGAATGAAACAAAGAGTGTTTACTTCCTAATAAATGTCCTTGATAACATAATGCTTAATTTGAATAAGGATTAATAATATTACGATACATTGAACGTACTTTCTTTCTTTTCATGATTTAATAACTTTTTGAACACAAAAGCGGATGTCGTGACTAAACTATGATATTTACGTAGGCTCGCGAAGACCTTTTTTAGAACTGAAATCGGTCTTTAAATTCATATTACATTTTTTGTTTGTGTTGTCAATAGTTTTGCGGCACTTGTAAAAATATGTTTTTGATTTTACACTTTGGATTACCCTGGAGGCAGACCCTGGCTAAAGCTGGGATAGATGCTAGGAAGAAGAAGAAGAAGGATTACAATATAGCAATTTTCTTACGAAACTCTTTTTTTATATATACTAAAATTTAGCTTGTAGCTTTCTTTGACAAGTGAACTATCCAATACTGAAATAATTTTTCAAATCCGACCCGTAGTTCCCTAGATAAACCCATTCAAACAAACAAATAAACTCGGCAATTTTATTATATTAGCATAGATTTTAATAGCTTTTGTTTTCCTTCGTTTTTTTTATACAGCAGGTATGTGACATTGTGATTTTCTATTTTTTGACTGGGAATTGTCAAATCATTACTCTTCTAAATAATATTGTTAGCTAACTATCCGTTATTATAAGCTATAATTAAAAATGTCTTTTAAAGTTAATCATCAAGTTCAGAACAAATATATCCGGTAGGAAAACTATGCTTTTTATCATTTGAAATGATTTTTCGTATTAGTTTTGGATATTTATAGCTTACGAGAGCCTTAAAATTTTCCTAAATCGTTGTGCTGTCAATGTTCTTGTTAATTTTTATTTGAATGGAAACTAACCTTTTATTAAATACATTTAAATTAACTTCAGTTGCTTGATCATCTAATTGAGTTTGAGCATTTAAAGAGGATAAAGATGAAGAGAGCCGATTTCAGAGAAAGTAAAGAAGCAATAACTACTTAAAATTTTCCATAAGAGATGGGCTCATGTCATATTTACATATTTAAATTATTGAATGACGCATATGAACTAAGTAAATACGTTACAGGAGGCAAACTATTTACTATTCGTATCCATCAAGTCGCATATGTAGTTCACAAGTCAAACAATTTGAGAGGCCTCCATTTTCTAGTAACTTTGATGTTTGCATTATAACATGGCTAATTTTATCTGTGCCTAAAACCTATTTATGACAAATGTCTATCCGTGGTTTGCTTGTGTATTTTTGTTTCCGTAGCGTCAGTGATACTTGGCCAGAAATGATGTAATATTTTAAATATAGCTCTAAATAACCTGTATTCTTGTAAATTCAGCACTATATATCATTTTAACTGTGATAATACAAAATATACTGCAATTTAAGAAATTGAGAAATTAATAAATATTTCATAACGGAGAGAGACAATTACTAAACTAAATTCGGATAACACGTTGAAAATACCGTAAATATTTTTTTATTTATCCGAGTATTGCTTTAATATTAAAAACACAAAAAACCTTAATTAAACGATCTCAATGTATCTTATTTAAATTATTATAATTTTTTTTATTCAAATAAGGGCACCAAACATTTATATGTAGTATATAATAGCCGTTTTCTATTTGCTGGCGTTTAAGTTAAGCGTAAAATAATAGAATTGCCTTTCCCCGCGGTGCTGCGGCGCACTTCTGTAATTGTTTTAGATAAATTAACAAAGTAGTTTCAAAGAGTGGTAACCCTTGGGACACAATTTAATTGTAAACATAGTCTTTGTTTCCGTTATCTTCAATTGATACCGCAAATGTGCATATACAGGAGTATTTGTTTTAAAACGTAAAAATCTTAATAATATTCGTTTTATGGTACCAGTTTACTGTCAAAATAAGTAGGTATTAATACTAATCTTTTTGTATTTCATTGAGTTTGGTGCTGTCATTTAATATTAAAAAACAATCAGAAGTAATATCTCATGGTGTGAGTTGTTTTAACTGAGCCTATATTTCTATTTATCTGGATAAATAAGAATATTTAAAATACATGATTAAAACATTTTTCAACTTTAATACATTTGTATTTTATTTATAGCCGCTCAGTATTATAATTCTCATGTATTATGTTAAAGCAAATGTCCAATACATCAAAAGCAGACATAGCGACAATTATACAGATATGGAGCGTGTCTTTGCAAACCAAGCATGTAATATATCTGATCTACATAACCAAACATTATCCCTGTAGCTGACAGGACAAAAATATATGAATTACTTCCAATAACCATAAGCAATTAACGTAATGATTATTCCCCTTTATTGTGAAAACTTATCCGTCTATTCAGATGTATAGCGTGAAATGAGCGTCACCCTAAAAATGCCTCAAGCATTGTCACCCTTATTTTTTTGTTCAGTGCAAATTGCATATCCGCAAAGTATTAAAAGGCGATCATACCTTGAATGTTGCCAAGGAAATTAGATTTCGTCTCGATCTTTGCATTTTGTATTTTTTTAATGATTTCCAGTAAACTGTCCAGATCATACATATATGTATATTATATATTGTTTAAATTTTTAACAACAATTAGTATTAAATAATAATTAATATTTATTAAAATAATCATTCCATAACTGGGTGTTCAATTTATTTGGTTTACATTTACTGTTACTTTTTACGAATTATTATTATGGAACATTTATTACTTTGCTTTGCATTTGCCATTCGAGATTTATATAAAAAAATTATATTAATTTATACAAAAATAAAGCGTTTGGTCCTTTGATGTCATATAATAAGATCTCAGGGGTCGGGAATTTTTACTGCTTTAAAACATGATAGGGTTCCCGATGCAACCATAAAAAGTGAGTCGGCTTTTGGTAGACGTATAAAAGACATTCTACTGGGGGAAGATTTTCTTTTAGTGTTGTTTTTACACGTGCTCTGAAATATATGTTGTTTTTATGCTTACATTTTGTTGATTAGGATTTTTTAATGGTATTTTTTTTTAATTTTGAAAGGTCTTAAGAAATGGGTTTATTTATATTCTTTATCATTCTATCGATTTTAGTAATAGAGTCCGTCTTATTGTTTAAAGTTAAAATCATCTATTGTATTTATTTTTAGTATAACTACTTTAAAAACAAAACTATAGATTCAAAACAATGGACCAATGTACGAATATCTACATAATAATATTGAGTCGCGGTTTAAAACGCCTTGGGCCTGTTCTGATGGTGAGGACGGTGCTCACGTTATAATTACTACACAATGTAGGAACACAAACTTAATTCTTATTTCTTTAGCCGTAAAGACTTTTATTCAACAATAATATAATTCTCGAACATTCCGTTGTGAGGTGTAATTGGGGTGAATATGGTTTATTAGTAGGATTTGTTACAAACTAAAGATAAAGGACCTTTGAAGGGATTTTGATATTTGAATAGGTATACCATTAGTTAAGAGTTTAAACTTCATCATTTGGGTATGGATTAATTATTCATATATTAATTATACGAACAATAAACTATCTTATAATTTGTTACAGATGATCGTACAGTATATGAAAATTATAATAAATACAGAGGGGGAAATGACTGAAGGGTGTAAAAATATAATAAAATATAAAAATAAGCATAATAATACCTTTTATGAAATTTCTCTTGGTGTATTATTTAAAAATATAAGTAAATATGTTCATTAAATTTCCTACGAATAAAAATACCATAAAACTAAAAGCTTTTTCCATCTTTCACTGAACCCTATACAAATTGAATCGTATACGCTCTAGGTCCATACGACCTGTGTTCTCCACACAACTATTAAAAATACCGCAGTATTGTCCTCGTTTGACCTCTAGAGGCTTTTGAAACGAATGACTGACCACTTTGATTGACTTTAAGCATGAAATACTATAATACAGTTTAAACCATCTATATGCGTCTGTAGCACAAGTCAAAATTGAAAATAACTCAGCTGTCAATAAAAAAATTTCTAAAACCAATAACAAATTCATTGATTTTTTTACTCCAAAAATCTAATTTACATCTAAAATTTATAATTTCATTATATTTCAAGATGAAGATATTTTAATATATCTTAGAATATTATTCTTCAAACACAGAATTTGATAGTTAAAAAATACAATTAATTATTTTTCATGAAATAAATGCGTAACTTGGGCTATACCTTTTGTTAAATTGTTATATTAAAATGTTATGTAATATTCAACGGATGTTGTTTTGTTTTCAGACCACAAACGCATCAAAAAAATTGCTTTCAAAGTTGCTTCTCAATAAATATCTCTTTATACATAAGAACAAATACATGAGAACGCCTTAACATTATCTTGGTTCAATATTACCAGACGGAATAGAAACATAAGAATTGCCATTACCGGTTAGAGGACTCGCCAGCTATTTGCACTACTTTAGAGAAGACTTACTCACTAGATGAAGAAAAACAATATTATTTGAAATTACCCTTCCAACTATCCAATTCATTGTCTAAAAATTAATTTTTCTGTCTTGATTTTATTAAAGCAATTTAGATATAGCAAGAAATATTAAATTATATTTTAATATTTTTTGTACCAAACACAATAATTGTAGATAGACAATGATCTGTATATTTTTTTATATTATGGTACATATCAAAATGTCTTTAAGAAATAAGGTTTCACTTTACCTAATAATCGCGTCTTCATAATCTTGAATAAATAGTGTTTATGGATTTTAAATAAACTGAATGGCCTTTTTTATAGCTTACCGCTATTTAGATGCAGACAGGGTTTTATAAACCCATAAAAATAAAACTGAATGATCAGATAACGCAACAATATGGAAGCTCATAAGGAATGGTTAAGAATTTTTTAATTTAATGCTCAGTTTTATGGCGTTATTAAAAGGTGTTTGATTTCAAGTTAAAAATTAACGAAGTAACATGTCAACGGAAATAGAAATATTGTGGCTATAAAATATTTATCAAACCAATTCTCACCTTAACTTCGTGGTAATATTTTTATATCAAATATCGATACGAGTTTTCATATACTCCTTAGTTAGACATAATTTTTAAACATAAAAGAATGTTACTCTAAAATTGGTAGTTTTGAAAATAAAGCACAAATTTGATAAAAATTTCAGTGAGATATTGATTTAATTATTATTTCTATTTCTATTTCTATGCCATCAAATAATAGTTTTAAACTTATTGTAAATTTAAGGGCTGTATCAAAATGGAAAAAAAACTTTTTTTCCATATCCAACAGTTATATAAATAAAAATACGTATTCGTATAGACAGACTTTTATTTTTGAAATCATTCTTCCATACTAATGAGAAAAACAGGTGCACTATGTAAAAAACTTACTTTTGAATAGTGTCAAATCATGAAAGATCAGGTTAATTTTACAGACTATATTTTTAATGCAGCTTTTTCTGATAAAAATTGATAGGATCTTCTTATACTCGTTGATACGTTTCAAGCAAAGCCTAGATAAATTGTGTCGCAGCACCACTAGAGGCTTATCCGGAGTTTTGTGGCTTCCCTATTGCATCTTAGGTCCTCGTTTGTCAATAGCAACTTTTATCGTAACCAGTATACGGAACTATTTACGTCCCGCTGAGCTACTTTAATTTTATTCTACTTAAAAATAGAATAATTTTACTTATAAATATGTACATTTCAAGTTAGTTAAAATCTTTTCACATAAATGACTTTGAACTCTTAGTTTGTCTGACATTTATTTTAAATAAATGTATTACAAAAACTTTCAAAATTTATTTGGTCTGCCTGAAACTCTCCGTTGTAACTCAGAAGTTCTATCTAAAATTTACGTCAAAATTGAAAATCTCTTTGGTCTGTTGCAAGCAAAAAAGGATTATTGTTCAAATTAAGAATTATTATAATTTTCTATCGTTTATTACTAAACTTTCTCTCGTTATTGATCTATTTTAGAGTTTTAACATTTAAATCTGATAATATTGTACTTTTAGAAAACATAGTTACTAAAAATACCAACTCGTAGAAATAAAGCATAAAAATAATGGAAGTATATTCTTTTACCCAAAATCCGTGTTTCAAGTCAATTAACAAACAGTCTAGATTTTTTTACAAAATTTTAAATAGCGTGTTTGAATAACTTGTCAAATAAATAAATTTCGATAGTTTGTGAGAAATTATTGGATTTTATAAACTTAACCGTTGGTCAAATGTTTGCAATACAAGTGAAGTTTCGGTTTTAAAATATCTATCATGGAAGACGCAAACTATTTTTACTATTATAATTTTGTAAGTAATCGTTTTAAAATAATCTTTAGTATTTGTTAAATTATAAAAGCAAATTGTTTTTTTATCTTATCCAGGATTTTTACAATTAAAAATTAAAACTTATACTATATGACATAGAGGGGTTTCAAAATTTAAAATAACACACATCTCATGTAAGACAAACTATACAGGAATAACAGATGTTGTTATTCGAAGATTATCGCATGAACATGACTAATGACTTGTTCCCTGGATGGATCCCTCCCGTCTCTCTTCTATATGTTAATCGTACTCAATGCTTCCAACACTAATTTACAATATGTTTATTTTACTATGAATAACTTTATACCTTTACGTTTAAAAGTAAAAGCATTGCAAAAACGATCTTTATGCTATGGTTATTAGGGACTCATGTATACGTAGTAAGCAGCAACAGTCTATTGGCATAAGAATAGATGCTCGTACGTAATACTGTCATCTCGGCTACGTTTCTGACAGGCGATTTAATTTTTCACTCTGATGAAATGATTGTGTAAACAAAGGGAATGTCTTAGTTCCCACTGAAATTATTTACGATCCCATCTAAAATATCATGTCGTTAATTTCTATGACACGTTTGAATTGAATTACAGATATGTTTTACTATTTATGAAATGAAATGCGGATATATGTTATTTATTTTTCGTAAAGAACATGTGGAGACAAAATGAACAACCTCGTCAAAATTTTTATGTTTGGAACAAGAACTGAATTAATAAACACAGAATATGAAATCCAAAGTTTTAGCGTTTACCTTTATAAAGGCACAAAAAATTCTATCATAAAATCATGTAAAGATAATGTAAAAGAAAGAACTTTTCCCTTTTTAAAGAGAAAGAAAGCACATTTCTCGTGTAGCGTAAAACGACGTTCTATTTAAAAATGCATATTGTTTGTGAACATCTTGAGTAGGGTGTGACACGAGCCGTAGAAGCGAAATTTAAGGCTGTTGCGGCTTATACTGTTTATAAAAATGTATGCTCTCATATAATTTGGAGATTCTTCAGTACATGTCATCAATAATATATAAAATAATAACGCCCCACTACATTATCATAAAAATACGGATTTCTTACGTACTCAGGTGAATGACTGACCTAATTTTTGATGCTGCAATGACAATGTGAAACTTTTATGTGAGACCTGTGAATTATGTTGAGCAAACGCTTTATGTCTCATGGCGCTTGTTATTCTTAGTGTTAGCATAGTTAGAACATTGCTTGTGGAAAAGTTACAACAAAGTTAATGACAAGATAATATTCATCGATCGTCGATTTGAACTTTATAATATATATTAAAAGCCGTGCTAAAATAGATCTATTTTCTATTATATAAAATGGTCGATAAACATATATAATAAGATAGGGACTAAATTTTTTACTCAAATATTTTAAATAGCTTTTTCCTAAAAACAATTACGGTGAGGATAAGTTAATGATCAGTTAATTGTAAGCAATAAGATACTAGTTATGATAAATATTTCAGGTATATGGTACAGCAATTTGTCTTTTAGTTATTCAAAGTACAAAGCTTCAGGACGAATGGATATGTTCGTCACACTAACAGAGACAACAAGTTTTTTATAGGTATGAAACTATCACAGATACAAGATTTATAATCAAAACTAAATATTGCATCAGTATTATATCATCATCTCAGAGACGGAACTAATTTCTCGCCATTCCATACATTTATCGTGCGGGAGCCGGTTCATCGTATTTAGATACCCTAAAAATTTTCTAGCATAGTTTCTTTTTTTCCCTGTTGTTCAAAAGCTTAAGTACTTAGTATTTAAATAACATCAAAAAGGGAATAATTAAATTCTTGTTTGTTTATTTTATAATTTCTATATTTATAGCAAACGAAAAAGTTTTTTCTAAATGAGATGAAAAACAAAAAATAACTTGAATAACTGTGCCGTAAAAACATGTTTATAATTAACATTATTTCTTATTTTATTCCAGTATTCATTTTGACTTTGATCGAAATTTCACTTGTTTAGTGCTTATTATTAATTTAAATAGAGCTCGCATACATGTTTAAGCCTAATTAAAATATTAAAATCGTAAAAATTATAAATATGTGAAAGTAAAAACTTATAGCAATACAGGTTGGAAAAAAAATGTTGTACAATTTTTCTTTATTATCTATCGAATGTTGTACATTTTTTCTTTATTTATTATGTTACTTCAAAACAAAAAAATAAACAAAACATCTAAATAAATATGATATAAATAAAATGTGTATCGACACATTTTGATGTAATGTTTGTTAGTGACAACCCAATTTATCTTATATCAAAATACCCAGGAGGAAAACGGAATCTTGTGTTTTTGTTAAAATTTATAGTCTTTTTGATTATTGAGTTATTTGTATATATTTTATATTAACTTATGAATTTGCCAGCAAAATCTAAAATTTTTGTACCTATTAATATAATTTAGTAATAAAATTGTCTTAAATTGTTAACTTAAAAACAAAATTACGCTTATTATCTAAATTATTAAGTCATAAAAGTCCATATCTTGTACTTAAAATACTTTTACAATTTTCAATGTATTCCTAAACGGAACGTGTTAGCTTCAGAAGCATGTGGTGTCCCAGAAAACTATTTTCCGAGGCTTTTATCTCATTTTCACACGAAGTAGAAAGTTTCGCGAAGTTTCTTAGCACAACAGGTGTTCGAAATATACCAATATTAGGCCCTTAAAAACTGCGAGAATTATGTCTTTAAGAGAAAAGCTTCATTTTGAATATTTTTCACATTACGGAGGCAAATATACATAGGTAAACCAAATCTTAGCTAAAACTGGTAATACTAATTTTAATTGAATAGTGAATAAAATAAAATAAAAACTTCTTTGTAATATAGCACTGATTATAGCTTCTATCAAAACAAAGAAAAAAATCATAAAAAAGTGTTAAATTTAATATGAAATTAAATAAATTTTGTACCTTTAATGAAGCCGGTTACAATTCTTATGGCATGCTACAGGTCAGATTTATGTTAAAATTATTTGTTAATAATCAAACTATGAATAATGGAGGAAGAATTCGAAGGTTTATGGACCCTTAGTAATGTATATAATTGCGTTTTCTAGGAGATGAAGTTTCTTTAGACGCCGTGCGGGTGGCGGGGCGTCGGGCGTCGTGGGGCGGAGCAACTGAGCGCCGCTCAGTCGGTGGGCAGCTGCCGTTCGCGATACATGTATGTGGCTGTTTTGGCAATCGTTGACATGCCACGCGACTCGCGATGTCGATTCTACCGCGTGAATATTTATGACGTGATCAAACTTGCCAAATTATAAATGGCACCAAACTCAATGTCTCACCGCATTTCGGATACGATAAAATGGTAATAAAAAGAACTTTTGTGGATAGACTTCCTCGAAATATTTATATTTTTTTAGTGTATGTGTTTCTTTACTATTATGCAGTGCAAAGTAGCACCGCTAGCGATATGCCCCATGAGTGCGCCTACAGAACGTCTCAATCGGAGTCATCAGAAGATACAGTATTATTTTGCAAAATAAGAACAATAAGTAGTTTAGATAATCTACTACAGAATATCAGCCGAACACACTTTGACGATGTAATTTCCTTGCATATCCAATGCAGTGAAATTCTGTTCTTTGAGAGTACACTTGCAGCGCAGACACAGGAGAACTCACGAAAACATTCAAATCTAGGCAAGCTCAAAGACCTTGTTATTGATAAATGCAAGATACGGCAGATACCACCTCGGGCCTTTGAAAATTTCAAAGATCTTAAATCTCTCCACGTGACAACGCATAACAGTGAATGGTCTGCAATGACTATGGACTTACATGAACTCGCTTTCATGGGTTTAAGTGAGTTAATTGAGTTAGATTTAAGTGACAATAACATTTGGAGTACGAAAACGGATACTTTTTGTTCATTGTACAGTTTAAAAAAGTTAAATATAACAAACAATCATTTACAAAATATTAAGACAATAGGTTTTGCTGATTCCTCACGAGAACAAAATTTAAGTGTGAAAAGCTGTAATTTAGCTTTAGAAGTTCTTGATATGTCGTACAATGATCTAATAGTTATCACAGAAAATAGTTTATCAAAGCTACGGTCTTTGACGAAGTTATTTTTACAAAATAATGCAATATCCACTCTCGAGGATGGTGCCTTTGAAGGTCTTATAAGTTTGCAAATATTGAATCTATCGAGTAATTATATCAACAATATACCACCGGATATTTTTTCTGACACAAAATTTTTAAAAGAAATATTTTTGAGTAATAATACTATAAAAGTTTTACCGCCGGGACTATTTCGCGGATTAGACCAACTTCAAATATTTGATTTTTCTCACAACGAATTGACTAGTCAGTGGATAAATAAGGAGACATTTATAGGTTTAGTTCGAATGGTAATATTAAATATATCTTATAACAAACTAACTAGAATAGATCGCTATATGTTTCAAGACCTGTATAGTTTACAAAAATTAAATTTAGAATATAATGATATAACATCCATCGAAGAACGTGCTTTTGAAGAATTAAGAAATTTGCACTCTCTTACTCTTTCAAATAATAAAATAACACATATTCACACCCATATTTTTTCTGAGTTACACGTATTGCACGAATTATTTTTAGATAATAATCAAATAAAGCATATTGATGAGAACGCATTTGACAATATGACTACAATAGAAGACCTTAGTTTGAATGACAATGTCTTATCATCAATACCTCTTTCGGTTCGCAAATTACGGTCCCTAAGATCGTTGGACATAGGAAATAATAATATAACCCATTTAAGCCGAGAAAACTTTCGCGGTCTTTCGGAACTTTTTGGTTTGCGTCTTGTAGATAATAAAGTTACCTATTTAAATGAGAACACTTTTGAACATTTGCCTCAGTTACAGGTTCTTAACTTAGCTTCTAATAAAATAAAACTTGTCGCTGCTGGATGTTTTCGTAAAAACGTTAATTTGAAGTTATTACGCATGGATGGAAATGAAATAACAAACTTTGACGGAATATTTTCTTCGTTAAATAGTTTAGTGTGGCTAAATATGTCTGCTAATAAAATTTCTAATTTCAACTTTGAAAGTTTTCCTAAGTCCTTGGAATGGTTAGATCTACATATGAATTATATAAACAGTGTTTATAACAATGAAATAAACACACAATTGAATATTAAACTGCTGGACCTAAGTTATAATAATATATCACAATTGATTGTGACATCTTTACCTACTTCGATTGAAAAATTATACTTGAATAACAATAACATTGCGTACATACAAGTTGGAACCTTTTCTAAATTGAAAAGATTGTCAACCGTTTCATTAAATAATAATAAAATAGTACAACTTGACATGAATGCTTTAAGGCTAGATCAGATAGATGAAGATAGTGACTTACCTGAATTTTTCATAAGCGGAAATCCTTTTGTTTGTGACTGTTCAATGGAATGGATTCAACGAATCAATTATTTAAGTCATAGTCGACAATACCCGCGTGTATTAGACCTTGATAAAACGTTCTGTACTTTGGTTCATTCGCGAGCTAAAGAAAAAAAAATGATCATAGATATGTCCCCTTCCGATTTTCTATGTCCATATGAAAGTCATTGCTTTGCTCTTTGCCACTGTTGTGATTTCTTTGCTTGTGATTGTGAAATGATTTGTCCTAATAACTGTAGATGTTATCATGATATAACGTGGAACGCTAATGTTGTTGATTGTTCGAATGCTGGTTACACACAAGTACCAGATAGAATACCTATGGATGCAACTGAAATATATTTAGATGGCAATGACATAACCTATTTAGGAAATCACATTTTTATTGGCAAAAAAAAGTTGCAAGTATTATATTTAAATAATACAAAATTGAAAGAAGTTAATAATCAAACATTTAAAGGAGTAGATTCACTGAGGGTACTGCATCTAGAAAACAATAAATTAGTAGAACTTAAAGGGGATGAATTTTTACATCTAAATAATCTTAACGAATTGTACTTAGACCATAATGCCATAGTACACGTAGGAAATAATACTTTTTCTCCATTAAAATCTTTATCAGTGCTTCGAATTGACGATAATAAACTTGTTAACTTCTTTCCATGGAAATTGCTAGCTTCGTCTTCAAAAAGTTTAGCCCATGTTTCAATAGAGGGTAATCAATATTCTTGTGATTGTAAAAGTATCGCTGAGTTAGATACTTGGTTGAGAAAGGACCCTGGAGATCCAGAAAAAATGTTATGTACTGATAACAAAGGAAAGCCAACTAAAATCACAATTGCATCTCTCTTAAGTCACTGCAAAGAATATCTTGGTTCTATAAATGATCCCACTGTCTCAAAAAACGAAATCGTTTCTAAGTCTTTGTTTTTCCCTGACAATTATTTCGCTATTGTGTGCGGTTCCATTATAATTATAGCAGTTATTTGCCTTATAGGTGCTATGTTTTACGCTTTTAGATTTGAAGTTAGTGATTGGTTGTACACAAATTTTGGCATTCCTTTATTTAAAGAACAGTCATGTCCTAATGTTGAACATGTAATAGAAGGAAACCCAAATCACATGCATGACTACTATGTGATATGCAATACCAAAGACACTCAATTTATTTACAACAATATATTGTCTGAAATAGAATTTAGGAAGATGTCAGCTAAAAAACTGACCTTAAATGAATCCACACTGAACATTTTGACTTTAGATAGTTTTTCGAAATCTTCAAAATTATCTAAGCGGTTATTAATTGTTTTGACAACAAATTTTATTTGTAACGATTTATGTGATTTTCACTTCAAAAATATGTTTTATAGTTTTTTAAAATCATTAAATAGGAGTGATTCAAATAAAGTATTATTCATAAAAACAGTTGATAATAACCAAATAAATGATGAGCTCTGTTTTGTACTAGATAAATTTAAAAATTTATCATGGAATGACCCTCGGTTCTGGGATAGATTTGTCGCACTTCTTAATTCTACTGATACTATTATCACAGTAAAGAACTCTGGAAGAAGTGTATTCAAGAAATCATTGCGACAGACGCCAACATTAAGATATACTACAATGCCAGTTACTAATGATAGTTGCTCATTGCAGAATTTTACAAATTCTTTGCAATATTGTAAAAGAAATGATGAGGCAACTTCACAGAATGAAAGTTCCCCCTCCTCCGACAACACGTATGGGGAAGGGAATAATTCGAACAATAGTTACATGTCGATTGATAATAGGACATGTCCCCGGTTTAATTATGACCTAAGGCTCTCCCCGAGTAGTGGTCATGTCTATTCCAGAGTGGAGGATATATCTCCAACCGTACCTCGATCAAATACGAATACCGTAGCTAAAGGTCGCACTTACTTTGTATAATATATGTATATCGGATTAAAATTCTTGCATTTAAATTGTTCCTTTAAATTCCTCGCTTACATTTACTAGCACATTTGGATTATAAATCACAATTAATTTGTTTAAAATTCTCTTATGAAAGTAAATTTGGTCAATTTCACATACGTAAAATGACCTTTATATAAATTGTATAACGTAATGATTGATAAAATAAATATTTTGTACAAAGTTGATGTGAAAATGTTAAGTCTGAACAAAGCATTTTTCAAGTGTAATAAATATTATATGTAACTATTTATAAATATTATTAGTGTGAAGTATTTTCACATTGCAGTCACTGTAAACCAACACCAAATAGTGTAAGACAATGTTTGTGAATTCATATTTACAATTATTTATATGTAAATGCTTTTATAAAAAAATAAAAGCTCATTGTTTTTAGTCATTGTACTTCATATGTGATAAGTTTTTTATTTACGTATTAACTATTTTTTTCTTGAATTATATAAAAACTTGTTTATTTTTTCATATATGTATAAATTATTGTTTGTGTATACTGACACTTTATCAATGTATTATTAGCATATATATTGGAGGCTTTTATTATAAATGTATTATAAAAACTATGTTTTCGATGTTATTCTTTAGAATTATTGCTTAAATCTTATATAATAACTAAGCTAAATCGTGATATTAGATTTAATAATTATGAATTTGCAAATAAATGTAATTTTTGAATTGTAATTAATTATTAGTGTTAATAAAAATTATGGTTTTGTATAAAATGTACAAAGATATCTTGGAGCCATAATAAAATTATACTGACGTTTTGATACTCATTATGTCTTTTATTTGTAATTTTGACGGTCAAAGCAAAGCCTAATTAAGATTCATTACATTAAATACAATTTTACTTAAGAAATAGGAATTTGTAAATTTATTTCAGATTATATTTAATTAATATTTATACACTTTAAAGCTTTTAAATAAAATATGAACATTTGTTCTTATATATTTTATTTAACTATAATGATATACAGGGCAAGCTTACAAAAACATTGCAATTACAATTAAAAAAAAAATCAATCATAACGAAGTTTTTCAATATACCAATTAAAGAAGCATTGCCTATTTTCGATAGAAGTAAAAATCAAAAAACCAATTTAATTTAAACTAAATTTATCGTACTTCTTCTAAGTCAAATTTTTTAAACATTTTATTTTACTTAAACAAGTTTTAAATATCTACATCATTTTACGTTCTCGTTATGTTTGTAGTAAATAATATACTTGTTATAGTTGTTAGTTGTCAAAGTGAAAACATTATAAAGCGTTAAAAGATAAAACGTACTACAAACGTGCAAAAAGCTACTTCCAAAGTGGAAGACTTTTTATAATTTAAATAAACATTTTCAATTTTTTTATGAATATTATAAATGATAAGTTAGTATGGGTAGAATGTTATTAGAAATCTTTATTAAACCTATTATATTAAAATGTTCCATTTGATCAATATCGGAGGACTTTTCATATTCATATTATGGAAACTTAAAGGGTTACAAAAAACTGTTAATATTTTATTACTATTATTTTATTACTATTTTTTTTTTGTTATTTGAGAGATACATTAATTAACAGGATAGAGTCATATAAATCTCCTATTAAGTAAAGTTTTCTAGCTATAAAGCTAAGAACAATAATTTTTAATTACAACGTAACAAGTGTTCATTTACTTAACTGAACTATAAAACAAGGGCGTATTAAGAATTTTAGTAGAGATCTTAGCATCTCGGAATTAATTAACTATATGAGATCTTTATGAAAGAACCAGATAAACTGTTAAGCCTTTTTGTTTATAGCATTTCAGAGACTACTAAAATTAATTTGATCTGTTTCGTGTGACAAACATATGACTAAAAAAGCTTTCTTTCTTTTATTCCTAATTCTGCAAACGATTTTTTTTTAATAATTAATTACAATTATTTAGAGATTCCTTTATGGATCAAAACATTTTTTAAGGGTACAGATATGTCTCAAAAACAGTTTGAAAGGCTCAAAATAAGTCTGACTCCATAACTTTCGCGTTTATATGTACTATAGGTAAAGTTTATACGTTACCACCATATTTATAGTTACAGTCCACCTTTATTAAGCGCATGTGACGAGCAAACTATTAAATACTATAATGATATTATATTAATTAAGGAGGCTTCATGTATAATCGGTTAAACAAACAATTTAAATGCGATAACACCAAGTATAAAAAAATGAATATCTGCTCTTTGCAGGTCAATTAAAAAGTAAAAGACATTGTTAGACAAAGTTTTCTTGTTGCTCTTGTCATTTTTTTCTCTCCAAGTTAGAATCGAAGCTTACGTTAATTAACAAAAAGATTGTACATTTGAGTCATATTTTGAAATATTAAATTTAAAAAGTATTAAATACTTTTAATTCGCAATACTGGGGTATGTGATGTAAATAAAATAAATTATTATTATGTAATTAATATTAATATTTGTAATGAACTTAAACATGGACGATCATGTAATTAATTAAACACTAATGTTGCTGATTTAATCATACATTTGCCTGAGAGGTTAACAATTAACAGTTATTAATTGGTACATTAATTTATTAGTACAATGCTAGAGAAACAGACTTACGATATATAATTATATAATAATACTGTGTACATACCTTTAATACTATAAAGTTACAATCAAGGAAAAATTTAATATTAGAACGATAAACAGGAAAATATTATAAAATACATTATTATGTTCTTATTTCATCTGGTACTGTTTACTTTATTGTATGTACTATAAACAAGTTATCTATGATTTATTAAAATCGAAACATTTTTTTAATTTATACTTTCTCTTGTATTATGAAAGTATTTTTATAGGATTTTGTATTGACAGCATTTTTAGATTGTTAAGAGTACTCTTCAATTTATTCAATGTCCTTTGAATTTTATTGCTATGAACAAATTGTTTGTCAAACATATGGCAATGGTTGTACAAATGATCCTCTTCAATATTTTTTGTTTCATTTAAGTTGAGTTGAGCAAAATTTTGTTTTTTTTTTATTTTCTATCTTGCGTCAACGACATTATTTTAAAAGGCAAGTAATAAAACCTAAAGGGCAGTTAGTTAACGAACGAACGAACGAAACATAATAGACTAAATATAAGAGCTTGTTTTGGCGTCCCTATAAATAATCATCAACAGAGGACTGATCATGAAATAATATTTGCATAGGTTAATCATAATGTTATTGCAATATCGTGTCCTGATTCAATGCTATTGTTTAAATTTACTCATCAATTTGTTTTAGTTACCAGTCCATGGATTTGTTAATGTAGGTACTAGTGGATTTATTCACGTATTGAATTCATTTTGTGAAATATGTATAAATACTTTAATATCAAAACGAATAATGACTAAAATCAAATAAGACGATGGTCATAGTACCAGATGGGTTTAATTTATTTATATCATTAAATAAGAACAAATTCAACTTAGAATAATCATACTTCTCCTATTAGATATATTTGTTTTCTAATGAGTATTTTTTGAAATAATTTTAATTTTGGTAAATAGGTTGTTATGACAACCGTTACCGTTGTTATAACAATGAAACGATAATTGTTTTATTAAAATACGTTAAAAGAGGGAACAGTAGGTTAGCTTTAATAAGATATGATATATTTATAAAGGACTAATAAAGACACAAATCTGACACACTTTTCAATTCCCTAAGTAATAAGTAATCCCAATTTTAATGTCCCTGCAGAGCAAATAATTTAAGTGTTTCAATGCAGTTCAATGAATAAATAAAATATTAAAAAAGGATTTTCGTTGCATCAATTTCACTATTCTTTAGTTCATTACTTCGTTATTCATATTCTCGCTTTAACACTCAAAATACGGATTTTGAAGAAGAAGCTTACATCTCGTATTTCTTTGCATATGCAGTAATCTGATAATCAATTCTTATTTGAATTTATGGGTAATATTTCTCTGAATCCAAATTAGAATAAAATTATTTACTCCCAAATGAACGGATTTTTACATGAATAAATAAACAATGCAAACAGAATAAATCAATCTCACAGTAAATCACTTCGTCAATTTTATTCTTATTATTAGACATACCTATCCGATGCATATAAAAATAAGTAAATTTACTAAAAGTTGCCTTAATGCCAAAATAACATTCTCTACCAATATCAACCTGTTTGCTACTCTGTGGCCTTCTCAGTGATGAATTGCTGTTTTAATGGCATATATAATTTAAATAAAAAGGACCTCAAGAATTCTAAGTCTGAAGGCTATAATTGATGCTAACGCTAGCGGATTGGTATTGTATTAGCTATAGTGCAGCTCATCCTATCCTATTGAAATGAGTTCTAATTTTCCTTGTCATTCTTGATGCTGCTTCACGTAAGCAGTCCCTTCACAAACCCTTTAAAAGGAGTCAGTATTAACTGATTTTATCATGTTTGTTCACTGTTATTTAGTATAAAGTTCGTCACGTTCCCCTATCGACTGCCAATTTTAATCGGATGATGCCATTGCATTCAAACGCATAATTATAACAACGATCGGGATCTCTCACGGGATGCCATTCGTATTAGTTTTGACATTCGGCCTGATGGATGAACTACAATCTCTGTTCAAATCAAATGAATCAACGAACCCGTATATGACTTTGTATTATCTTTCCTAGTATTTTAATATTGTGTTCGATAATTGGACACACGTACCTTCATGATTGATAGAGAAAAAAAAACTTTTTATGTTATTAATTTCATTCAATAATTTTTGTTATTAATTATTGACTTGTGTTATTATTATAAATATGTGACAAATAAACGGACCAAAACTATTATTTGTTTTATAAATGTGGCAGTGATCTTATAAAATGAGCATAGGGATAAAATTTGACATGCTGTCTTGTCTAATGTTTTGTTTGTCTTATTAATATGACCAAAACTACTTAACACAAATTTATTTATGTTTTACAAAGGAAGTCCCATAAAGGAACAAAGGTTAATAGATAACAGTGTATAGTCAACTTCCGTTTACATAAGCGAGTAAACTGTCATGAATGACTGACACTGTTATTGAACATGCATCTTACTTTGTGTAAGCTTTCTAAAGATTCCTTTATACTTTTAGTTTACTATGTAGTAAAGATATATTATTGACACATATTTAAACTTCCATATAAAAGGTTTTTAGCTTAAATATTTCATTATTGAAAATATTATTAATATTCACTTATCATATATTATCCAATGGGAAATAACACATAATAAATATAAGGAATATTAAGATAAAAGAAATACTGATATTAACAACTTTGCCAAAACTTTAAATATTATATTATTCACAATATAAATGAGTGTTTAAAGCGATTATTCAAAATGCGACCAGCTGCACAGAAAACCGAATTCATAATAGAAGGTCTACTTCCGACCACGGTTCAACCGATTGTCGAATGCTCACCAAATTAACTTTAAATGTGTTCACCATTAAATCATACCATAATGCTTTGTAATAAAATTGAATTTACGATACATGAGTGAAGTTACTGAATTGTAGCATTTAGCTGTGGTTATTATATTCAGCTTAGAAATCGAACAATAGGCGACACTAACAGAACAAGTTCTTGCGATTGGCGATTGTTACAATATAGAATAATATTAGATTTCGCGAAGCTTTTGTGCTACTACGACTGGAGTCTTATGCAACACTCTCATATTAGTTATACGACTATAAGAGGAGAAATCAATTAATGCTACTAAATGTTTTAAATATATGAGTATGTATTCGGTACGTTCTATGTTAACATACGTAAGTTAAGTGTTATCACAAATGTATAATACTTTTTATTAAATTTTTGGGAATTTTTAATTATTATTAATCTACAAAGCAACCAATTTTAATATGTATCACACATAAATTTCTAATTTTGTATTTGTATAAAAATTACGCACTTACATTTATTGAACTTGGGATAAAAAGACAACGATCAGGAACTTGATATATTATGAGCCACCCACAGGGCCGATTACAGTTTCAACTTACAGGAAACCGTTGGTTCCATAATACTACTATAAAAATACGCTTAATTTTTATTTTCGCCCCTAACATAAAGTAGAAAGGGGATTCCAGATTTGGGAAGAAACATTAGTGATAGAAAAAATAAGTGACATAGAATTAATTGTAGCAGTTTAAAAATTTGTTCCCACTCATCATTCTATTGTAACTATTACAAGTGTACCTACTAGCTGGTTTCCAAGGATTTTGTTCACGCGATTTGCTATTTACTAAACTTTTACAGGTATGGAGTTTATATTAAGTTGAAGAGCGTTTTGTATTGCTCGTGTTAAATAATACAGATGGTTTGTATAAAGTAGCGGAGTAACGAACTTCTGAAATAATCTTTAAACAGATAAAAAGTCACTTTATTTGATGTGTGTGTTATCGAATCTATCGATGAAGATCCATTTTAATTATGTTTTATCTTTTAATAAATCAAAAATCAAACTGTTCAAGTAAAAAAAGCATCAAATCAGTCAAGTTAACTTTAGTTAAATATCGAACTTGCTATTATTTATCAATTTTTGTTAACTTTGTGTCACTTAAAACAATAGTTAATATATTTAAATATCCTCACATCAGAAGTTACATTCGAATAAATACATATGTTTTTAGGCAGTTAAAGAAAAAAAAATGTATAAAAGTAAACTAGCTTCTATAATAAAAATATCTTATTTCTGTGTGCTTGTTTAAAATAATTATACTTAAACCGGAATCGGAATGTAAAAACAATCATCACACACTGTTACAAAAGGAAATAGGATGGTTCCAAGAATAGGGTTGCATTTTATTTTTAAATTACTGTTATTACGGTCTGTAATCAGGGGTCACGAAAAACTACACGGTCTTAAAGTTCCAGCGATTAGAAAGTCTAATTGTAAATACAAATATTGCATTCAAAATGTTATTTAATATTGTTTTATAACCATAAAAACAAACAAAATATTTTGTATAAAAATGAATATAAAGATACTTCTATTTTTTATAAAACAATAAAAAATGTGTACAGCAAGTTATGGCAAAATATTTTTTTTCCCTAGACATCTTAACTGTTTTTTACTTTTATTAAAAATATATATTTTTACAATATAATGTTCGTAAACTAGATCAATGTACACACAAAACACAATAAACATTGTAAAGTTTTTGCGAACTGCCAAAACTCATTGGCGTAACATAAAAAAAAAAACACGGAAACCCATAATAAGGAACAATAATTTTGTTCCTTTAACGAGGCAAGTTATATGTTTGTTCTACCAAAGTCACCGGCGTACTCAGAACACAAAACACACATCCAAAACTAGCAATCATTTTCCTTACAACGTTCTTAATGATAGCCTTTCGAACGAGTAAATTATCAATTTTGCCCGAGGGTTTGTACCATGTTTTTTGGAAAGCTATAACAAGCCTATCAGCTATGATATTATCGCTGTTTGTTGCACCATTATGATATTAATCTCAATTGTTTAAAGTACATTCTAGGTTGATGTAACATGAAAATGACTCGGGCATCAACCCGTAAATTACATTGACCTTGGTATGTTTGATCACCAAACAAGATACGTTTATATTAAATAATAACTAATGGTCATACATTTAAAGTCAGTACACAATGTTTTTGCTTAAGAAAAGCATTATGGATGCGTTTAGAAATATTAAATTAATAAATTCATTTACTTTCGAACATGAAGGCGTCATGCCACTGAAATTTATTTACAGTAAGTTGAATATGTAGGGCGAGAAATAAAAGGTCTTACTTTGAACCTGTTAACACTTCGGTTTTGTAAACAGTGTTTTAGGCCACCGACCTTTTTACACTTTTTCATAGAAATATTACAAATACTTCATTAGAACTTAGTTGGCAATTTATGTTTGAATATGATTCATTTTATTTCACATCCATTTATTAGATTCTTTTCTAAAAATTATTTTATTAATAGTTTTATGTTTTACATCCACGTCATTAAAACACATATGTATATTATGTTTATTTTATCACTTACCTCTACATAATCGCTTCTTCTCCGAGGTAACGTTAACAACTCGTGTAATATAACTTGAATATGGGATTTTAAACGAGACAAATTTTATTTTTTAATTACACTGTAGTATGACTTCCAATAGTTTCGACTTAATATCGAGGGTAAATTAAAAATATTTACTTTATTATACCCTCAACAAACTTCACGTCAACGAAGTTTTCTATAATAATAAGGGATTCAGTATATGCATCTATCAATGAATTGTAATATAACTATAATTTATCATTGACATTAAATAAAATGAAATAATGTTAAAACAAAAACTGTTCTCGTACATAGTTACCTACACGACGTTTTTAAAGTACCATATAAATGCTAATTGTGTACTTGCAACTGCCAATTCATGACGGTGACCCGCCCACTAGTGAGCGCCATCTTGGATGCGTGTGCGCAGCCTAATCGAATATTTATTGTCAAAATATCTGTCGCTAGCACAAGTTTAACGTTTTTATTGCATTAGGGCGTGTCTGTACTAATAAGAGGAGTTAAAGTGTAAATAATTCATATTATTAGGTAGAAAAAGTTACATTGGAAGGGTGAAACAATTAACGAAAAATTGCATAAGTGTGTTTATGTTAGGT
The DNA here is from genome assembly GCA_018231745.1 of Danaus eresimus. Lineage (NCBI taxonomy): Eukaryota > Metazoa > Arthropoda > Insecta > Lepidoptera > Nymphalidae > Danaus > Danaus eresimus. The sequence continues at coordinate 29,655 of DVQP01000066.1, forward strand.
AATCCATGACTTACCATTTAAAATGTCGACTTATTATATTTTGGTTAAAGCTAACCATAACTTTTTGATCTGTAGTAACAATTTTATAATGATATTGTATTCCTTAATTGCTATAATAAATATTGAAAACACAAAGCATTCTCTATCAAATCATCCTTAATTTTTACGCGCGAATGCGCTTACATCAAACGATTTTAAGTGAGAAGCATCGTTATTTTCGATTATTTGTTGCCCTTACTTGAGGCAATCAACATTAAATTTAACAGTTGACCTATTTTGTTCAAATTGTTAGAAAATAATCTGGGATATTTCGGTAATTTCAACAATATATAATACATATATGTATATACATAAATATACAACTATCATTATCCCCTTCTATGTCTCGTTTATTATATATCTAGTTGAATTAACTTAAGTAGCTTTTCACTTCCAAGTGACATTGTTTCATGGTGATAATCAAAAATAATGATCAGACAAGAACCTTGTGGGCTCTTTTGAGTAGAGACCACTTTGTCAAAACCTCTCGAATTTCCTTTGACACAATTGCGACTTTTACTAAACATTTGACAAGATTTAAATTATTACCTTTTTTTAAATTTGTTAATTAATTCATGTAAATTATAAACTTACGATTTAAACCAATGTATGTTCTAAATAAAATATATGACGCCCAAATTGTTTTTCTAAATTATTCTATACAATTTAGATAAGCCGATAGACATTTTTACACAGAAGTACAAACAATAAGATAAAATATATATACTATTTCTCAGTCATAAAATAAGATTCAACAAAATAAATTGAGATAAAATTGTCAATGAAAATATTGAGTTCCTCATATTTCATTGATAATCAGGCAAGCTGTGAGTTAAACATGTGCGTTGTCCGCATGTTTGGTTGTCACTGTCAACGATCACAGATGACTGGCCGTAAAAGTCTTCGTGGTTAATTTAGTACCCATCACGAGTTTGAAACTCGTACAGCTATTTACATTGGACGTAGGCGTTGCTATTGATTCTTAAGATATTATTCCGTTTAACGATTTAACTTCCTATTCTAAATATATATAATATATTTTAGTGTTTATTCCGAATATTGGACCCTTGGCTTTTTGTATTAAACTTGATTTTAGCAAAATTCATATGTATATAATATACCTTAAGGAAATAGTACTTAATATAAATAATTTATTTTGTTCTTTGATGCCAACGGGAGTTACATCTATTTATTTTAATTTTTAAACACTAATATTCTACGTGTTTACTGGGTACAAAAAAATAAATACATTTAAAATGTGAGAAAAATTTTGTTCATATATTTAAAAAAAACTTCATTTTATTTATGTTCCGTTCCAGAATATGCCCATATGTATATATGTAATTTCGACTCTCGCTCTTGATGCAATTTAAAGAAAATGTCATTGTTTTCCCTATAAGAAACAAAATCACTTGTATAAACAACTTACGTCGAAGCAACTTGTTAAAAATTATAAAGTTTACTTGTAATACAAATTTTTAGATGCTTATGTATAAGTTTTGCTAAATAGTTATATCTTTATTTTATATCAGACAAACGTGATCTGCTCTAATACAGTTTTAGATTCGTTTATCGCAGTGGTAATATAATCACAGTTTTTTATACGTACTATGTAACTATCACTACAATCAACGTAGGAAGTTTTATTGGTGTATTCGAATGACTGAATTTGGGTGCGCAGCTTTAAAAGTTGGGATCTATTTTTATTGACCGCTCTAATGGATTTTTGTAATGTGATCCTTAATTTTGGTTTTGTTTTTTAATGCAATGCTTTTAAAGTCGTGTACCGCACACCTTATCTGACGGCGACGCAAGATAAATCCGTTTTACTTTTATTTTTATTTATCGGGAAAAGATGAATTTTAACAGTTTTAAACGTCACTATTATTTTTCAAACCATTGCTTTAACACAAACTACGAATAAATAAAATTAGATTAAACATAATAGGTTGTATCGTTCCAGTAACATAATGTCACAGTTGCCATGTTATTAATTATAAATGAAACCATAGTGTTGTCTATCTTCAGATAACTTATTTCTCAACTGTCACTGACAAGAATAGTATTTCCTCAAAATAACATGAATGTCAAACAGTAGGTGGTAAATAGAGTATTGTTTTAAACAACGTGGGTGTATTACATGGTGGCTAAGAATTATATAACAATATAACTTATTTGCTACTCAAATCAAAAATGTTCTTTGTATAAAAATGATAGGAGCTCTTTTAGAGAGAATTGAAGGAACAATATCTATGATCTTACAAAGAACTACCGATTTTATTTTCTTTTATATCAAGTAAATTCCTTTACTTTACTTGGACCCGCAGTTCCTTGCAATTATCTCTTTTCCGATCCTGTTTTTTGTTGGCTTACTGTCTAATAGGTTTGCTTAAGACTTCCCTCGACATAAAGACGTCTAAGGAATACTTATTAACTTGTCTTAATAAGCTTTACTGTCTAATGAATAGAAGCAAAATCTTAAGTAACAGGCAATAAGGGCATAAAGAATGCTTACAAAGTTCAAATGTTTTTCTGATTAATATTGTTCATAAAGTTACCCAATTATTTTTTTCTGCTTTGATTTGGTAATTTAAGTTTTTTAAGCGTTGAAGTTAGTATTCAGGTGTATATAATAGAAAACATTACATTATTTTAATAAACAAAAGTTAGTTTGTAAACTAAATACCTGGAAATAATTAAACAACAGTCTCAAACCGGTTGGGATTGGAGAAAACGAGCCTGATAGTTGGAAATGGAGTCCACTCCCCTACAATGCAATTTTACGTGATTGCTTATTAAGTATTTATTATTTATACCCATATCTACAGTAAGATTAAATGGCGACTTGTGCGAAGATTAAATCCAGGATTTCCCATATTGCAGTAAATTTCTACCCTACAGTAAGGCAGAAAACTCGAGTATTCATTGCGGGCAGCCGCTTGCTCAGGGATGAGCAGTTTCATGTTTAAACTTGCAATAGTTTTAATGAATATATCTTTGTCATAAACGAAAGTATTCAAATTATTTATACAGCTTACCCATTTCATTTATAAAAAAAGTTATTGTTTTGGGATAAATATAAAAAATTATTCAGTAATCATATAATTATATTTTCCAAAATACAATACCAAAATTCAAGGATTCATGTGACACCCCTAACGCCTGTAAACCAAGATTTATATACAGGTAGTAGTTATTTATATGGAGCAGCCTCATTTTTATTCCCAGTGTGATATTTTTAATGAGGCAGTTGAATAGTACTGCGCCTTTATTAAATTTTAAAGCTTTTTGGTAAATTGCGGAAAGTGCCCGCTTGTTTTATCAGAAGCCCAATTTATGTGGAACTTTTATAATTAAGGTATATGAAATAACATTGATATCCTACAATTATTCTGATTGATTTATATCTATGTGCAATAATTTGAATAATTTAAATTATAATTTTTGATATTTAGCTATACAACACAAAGTCTAGTTGTATAAATGAATGAATAAAAAGTATATGGTGTAACAAAACAGATATGGTATTTATGAGAATACTACCCTGATGTACTTCAAATAACATTGAAGTATTTTTTCGTGGCGTTCACTTAGGAGTTTTTTATAAACTAGAATATTCAAAAACAACCCAGACTTATTTGATTGCTTGGAAGAAAATAATTTTTATAAAAACTCCTTTCATCAATTTTCGAGTATTATAAAAATTGATTGACGATTGTTTTTATATCGTTGTAAAAGTTTACAGACAGCTTTAAAAACTTACAAAATTGAGTTTACAACAGGTTTAATAACCCCTGAGGCAAATCATACCCTGTACATATTTGTTTTAAACCGTAATTGAGTCCTTGATGAGGTAGAAATTGGGCCTCACACATCACTATGCAAATATTGTAATGAAGATAATAACTTGACGGCATCAGAATACAATACTTTGGTAGTGCTTTGTCCAGATAAGAGATTCGGTTATTTATTTGATAAACCCTTAAGCGGTAATAAGGACGAAATAAACGTTGTCTTTTATTATTTGCTTACTGTCGTGATTTAGTTGCTTAAAAGGGAGGCGAATATTCTTTTCTATCATTTTTGTATAATATACTAATCGTTTTAAATAGGTGTATACTCAACTTAATACAAAATTTAAAAAAAAACTTCCTTTAGTCTTTTATAACATAATCTGAGATCCATAAGCAATAGATATAGCAATAGAAAATTTAAGTGTATGACAAGATATGTAAATACATGTTATTTGTTCTGTTTGTTTTATCAGGATGTGGGTTACCATATGGGTTAAGGAATTGATCTCCTTCCCTACAACGTGTAATTTAGACTAACAATTCTTGAGAAATTATATAATAATGTAAACAGTATTGTGTTTTTTCTATGTATAAACATAGTAAGCCCGAAAATGTACCATCTCTAAAATCAGTCTATTTCAATAAATAAGTGATACAGCGTAGTAATGACACTAAATAAAACTGAAAATAAATAAAAACCACCAAGCAAACAAGATCAGGTCACGTTTGAAAGTCAATGCAACCAACTTTATTCGTACAGTCTCACTCAAGTTTAAACGGCCTAAATATTTGATGAGGCCAAGAGGATCAAATGAAATAGCTATGGTATACATCAAGAGGGAGTCAGATATCCAGTAAGTTTAACAAGGGTGCTTGTAACAGAATATTATATTATAAACAAGATCAATAGATCGGTATTGTAACAGTAATTCCATGTAAATCATTACATTTCAAACCGATTCTTTTTTTTTATTTTATATATAGATATATTGAATTTATAAGTACAGGTTTTTTATTTATTTTAAATATAGTCTTAAATAGTTCTTTGCGTATCTTTACTTGTGAAGTTAAAAAAATGTGATATTACATTGATAACAACTTGTAACAAAATTCTCGGATGATCCTTATGTCCCTTTCTTAAAAGACTATTATTTTTCAGATTATATAAAAAAAAAATAAAAAAACACGGACAAGTACATTACAACGTTTTTGATTCAAGCCATAAACTACGCTGAACTTTCCTTAAAGGACTGCATATAACCTTTCGTATGCGGTAATGCATTGTTTTAAAAACTTCGACCTGCACCGTTATCAATATTCATAAGATGTTTCTTAGATGAAGCTAAGCAATAAACAACGCGACTGGAGTGAAGTAACCGCTTTCAAAGAACTCTTACTTGCACATAAATTCCACTTTGCAAGTTGCAGTATAACATTCGATCAATAAATGTTTTGTATGGGCTCTATATTTGCAAGCTAATACGCCACATCAAAACTTTCAAACTTGCTTTCCAACTTGATATTAGTTACGTCACGAGCTTCTTTACCTTGGATAAAGTAATAATATCTTATAGCAAATATAAATCATACTTATAATAATCTGCATTTAAAGGGAAATATTTTGATACATACACAATATATTGATTAACAATCTTATTTTTAAATAAATATCATTAGTAGGTCCCTTAAATGAGGGATATCACGCCTTTTCGGTGTTACTTATTACACATGTTGGAAAATTTTAATATTTTATATATCATATCAATAAAAACAATATCGATATTTTGCCCATATGTACATATTTAATATTAAAAGAACGATTAACTATATATTTAAAACAAAATTAAGTTACGTAACATACACAGAGCTCTTTAAGATTCTGATAGATGACATCTCAGGATCGCCAGGTTCAGATCCTGATCAAATCGTTAACATTTTCTTTAATCGTTATAAAAATGATCTTTAGGTATTTGATTATAATTTATAATCTAGTCCAACTCTAACTTTATAAAAGTTGCTAAAGCTTGAAAACTATATTTTTAACTCACAAAGCTTTTAAACAGGCCTTAGATCATGTTGAACGCGTTTTCTATATTTCATCGAACAGCCTTTTAAAGCAAGTCATTAACGATGAATGTTTTATAGAATATTTCTGACCATAAATTCATTACATTTTTATTGCTTCATACGAGCGTGACTTTCAGTAATAAAGAAATATAACATTTATAAATCATAAAGTATAATCTCGCCATTAAATAATCATAACTTTTTTTGAAAAATTAATAAGATAACAGGTAAAGCGTTTTATGAAGTCATTATGATAGAGTGTAAAAAAATATTTACAGATATTTATAAAGCGTAGTTAATGCAGTCTAATCGTTAACGATTGACTTTGAACCAATAATAATAATTCGACTACGTAATTACTAAGTGTACTTACACTACTGTAAAATTTTAAGAGCCGATCGTACCACAAAGCCTTTGATTCTATTTGAACTTTTAAAATCACGGGTGGCCGGCAATTTGATTCATCATTCCCGTAGGTGGGCTCTTGAACTTTATACGAAATGACCCATAATTCCCTTGTTAAGGCTGCAGGGGATAAAATGCTGTAACATATTAATCCGTAACCATAAAAAAAAAGGAATATATCAAAGAAGTTATATTAATTTAAACCTATATTTTAAGGGAAGTGGATACGTGAATACTATAATTAATTGTTTTTGGAAGTTACCAGTAAAAATGTCTATTTTATATTCAAATGTCTATTTTATGTGTTGATGTTAAAATGCTTCAAAAAATATTTTGTATGGAAAATACTAAACTCAAGATATATAAGTTCCTAACATACTGACCTCATTGAAAAACATTATGAAATTTGTTTTCACTCATAAAATTTTGAAATTTAGCTTAATTATATCGGAGCAATAAATATTTTAATATTAATGTTTCGTACAACACAGCGATGAAGCTCTTATGAGTTTGTTCTACCGAGAATTAACTGGTTTATTTAAATCCCTTTGTTTAAACCTGTACCGGATATTAATGCCAATATAGCTTTAGGAGATTTGATACGTCCGCTTGGAGATTTTTATTAAGTTCCTTTGTTTCTATTTCAATAATGGAAAGTATAAAAATATGTACCTTACATAACGTGAATTAAGATTTTGGTTTAAAATGAAAGTAACCAATGGTCACTGATAATCTACAGCTGTCATGTAAACATCAATATTACACAATTCAAGTTTATAAAGGTATATATTTCTAATCGTTCGTCATTTAATTAACGTCTGAAAGGAAAAATCTATACCATCCCCTACTCTACTTGGTTGCGACATTTAAGTGAATATGTACATAGATTTACATATTTCCCAAGTAACTATGCTTGCTAACCATAAGGTTAAAAAAATAATCAATATATGATATAAATTTATAGATGGATGTGATTCAATTGTGATATTCGAGTAAAATTATTTATTTTCAATATTAATTCTATAACTTTCAGTTATAATTTTTATGAGTGTTAATTCTAAGTGTTTTGTACTAAAATAAAGGATATTACAATCTGAATTCCAATTACCTAAATAGCAACAAGAATTTGAAATTTTTAATATTATTGTAGAATGTTAAAGCGGGTTTTTAAATAAATGAAACCAGTCATTACTTTAATTGTTGTTACTCCTCTTTGATATTGTCCTTGTTCTATCTGACAGGGTTGTCTCAAAAATTCTATAGCAAATAATTTTTAAAATATGAATTAATATGTAAATAAATAAATTAAACAGTTTAATAAATAAGAAGAATTAACGTTGTGATACCGAAAATAAAAAGCGTCACTCTCATTTAAAATCTATTTGGTATCTTGCAAAGTCTTTGTAAGCTGCAAGCCCAAGAAATTATATAGACATAGGCTATTCTTCATTAAATTCGAAACACGTTTCCTAAAATAAGGCAAGCGGAGCTGCGGGCAAAGTTTGAAGAGAAAACCACAACACCGGGAACTTAATTATCCCAACTAAACAGAAAAGACATAAATTCCTGTTACGGTAGATATATAAATTTAAAGCTTAAAAAAATAGTTTTAAAAATTACTGTCTACTACAAAACAATTACTAGTTTTAAAAATGACACTAAAACTGTTATCTGCAGAAGAAATCTAATTCGTAAAGATATCAAAGACTTTATGGACTGGAGTAGCAATATTTTTACATGAGACTTAATATTATTAACCTATGTAGATCTGGAACTCATCCTTACCATATTGTCCTGAATTATTAGTCACATTCCATTAATTATCTTGGAAGTTATATGATTTTAACATTTAAGAAACCTGAACAGATATTTAAATTTTGAATTAGGAAATATAGAATGAATTTTTTTTTATAAATATCATATATCTTTCCTAATACATAACAGTTCAATATCGTTTCTGCAAATGTTATCATTGACAATTATTACAGTTCTTTTTTGAACAGAGTCAAATAGTTCAAGAAGATACACAGATTTACCAGGCCAAAGACGAGGGAAGTACTGAATTTGGCGTAATGCTTTATAAGGAATCATGTTTACCCGGGGTAAGACAGTAGCCTTGCCCTATTTAGCACATCAAGTTTTTGACGGCTAACGTTTCTTAATTAGCTAAGAAAATCGTTCAATCTGTCACATTGTATCTTAGACAAAAGGCCCCGGTTTGATATCAATCAAAAGCTTTCGCCGTGCCAAAGCATCACCTCACTCATAATGTTGGAAGCCTTTTTTTTGTTTCTTAGAGTGAGAGGTCTGTACCAATGACATTGCGGAGTCCTCTGGGCTGCTCTTCCAATGCTGGACATTCCGCTAGTGTGTGTTGCGCTGTAACGTCTTCAGAGACGCAATGGTGACATCTTTTTGACGGTTTCCTACCAATTGCAAACAGATCATGACCAAAACATCCGTGTCCGGTCACTATCTGCACCATTTGAGGCGCCAAATTTCGTTTCCGAGAACAAACCCATTCCTCTAGGTTCTGTCTTATGGCTTCAACCACTCTGTGTCCAGCTGTGGGATTCAACAGTCTTTGTTCCCAAGTGCGCATCAAGATTATTCGACCCTGGCGTCTCCACCGCTCCACACGCTCTTTTAACGGGTTATGACCCCGTCGCCTAATAACAGCGACCCTATAATATAATTCCGCCAGAACTCGCGCCTCAGGGTCCCAAGGAGTGGAGCCAGCTAGTGTGCACGCCGTGTCACAAGCTACAGTCCGGTAGACCCGGGTGGCTCTGAGCGTGAAAGAATAAGGCCTCGGTTTTTTCAAGGGCGACCCTTAGGCCCTGATTTCTAATCCGAGAGACAATAAGTCTCGCACCAACCTCTGCCAAAGTAATCGCCTCTTGAGGTGTCGCTCCACGGGCTAGAACCAGTGTGTCAGCTGTGTAACAAACAATACTCAGCCCGCTCAATAGGGTTCCACGAAGTACGCGGTCATATCCGATGTTCCACAGAAGTGGACCAAGAACCGATTCCTGTGGAACACCGCATCGCATATTTCTTCGGACGAGGATACTGGATACCCACACACAAAATTGTCCTATCTCGGAGATACGATGCAATGAAAACGCGAAGGTACTTT
>DVQP01000067.1:0-39060 GCA_018231745.1 Danaus eresimus
ATGACGTTACGATCAATCCAGTTCACGAGAGCTCTTCATGTTCATAGAGACTTTTGTATTGCTCCCACGGAGTGAAAATCATAACAGAGATTTCGATCGTTATGTGCCCAATCGTGGCCGGTCTAGTTCATCAACTTTCTACAAATGTTTTCTTCAAATACCCGTAGGTGGCAACTTAACATATTGAAATACTAATTGTATGTCTTTGACAATCAAGCAACATTGAAAAGATTTTCATTACATGCCTTTAGAATTAAAAATGTATAGCATTTTTTTATCCTAATTAGATATGAATTTTATCAGTGTTAAATAGTCATAGTGATTATTTTTCACTTTGTAAAGTTAAAGGAACTCGACGATAATAATGTTTGACTAAAACAATGATTTATTCAGATACTGAGAGAGGTTAAGTGGAAATATTTTGCATTTTTATATAGTTCATAAAGATTCGCTTTCTACAATCGATAGACTTGGTCTTCCTAATAAGATTCATAAGCAGTTCATGTTGAAAGTGCCTCTGTTGCGCCACACGTGTGGGATGCGTCGGCGCCGCTCCGCCGGCACCGATGTGTATGAGCTTAAGGGTCCCATTCATTTCGCGTTAAGCAATTTGGTGAACGCACAATGTTTACCGATTCATTCATGTGATTGTGAAACAGACGCCCGATATAACTAAGCGTCGTAAATTTGTCAATGTAAGTTAATATTTGTTTACTTCTCTTACGCTAAATGTTATACAACTACTTGAGAAATTCTAATTATATATTACCATGTTGGTAGCGGACCTCCTGCAGTCGATTAGTAACATTTAAGGTTTCATTAAAATTTATTCTGAATATTATTCAATCATAATAGACGAACTTTTTAGACCGTAACTAAAAATGCCATGCGTGATTCAATGACTCATCGAAGAGAAGTTAGCCGTTTGTAACCAATGTATGACAGCAATAAAATATTATTATCTCAGTCCTACTTGCTATTATCAGATGCTGCTATCTTCTTCTAACACGATTCATTTCTCAGGCAACAGCTCGCCCACGTCGCGACGACATGTGTTAATTTAATTATTTCTACCTACTTTACATCATTTGTAAATAAGCAACTGTTCTTGCAAGACGTACTAAATATAAAACAGTTATTGTATATAATACCTCCTTATATTTAATGAAAAAAAAATGTTAATGACAAAACCAGCTCCACCATATTTAAACAACTATGTGTAACTCTCCAACAAAGTACCAAATATTAAAATTAACAATGAAATGAAATTTTATGAAAATGTAAATGAATTAAAAATGAATGAAAATTATATGAAAAAAAAAATTAAACTGTCCTCTTCGAGAATGACAACTTTTACACATAACACACGAATTTATTGTGACATTTTTAATTTAGGCCTAATTTTGTACTAAAACTTTATATGGAAATCAAACAGATGATACTAATGAGATAATCATATTTTACCTGATTGTTTATGAACAGAAGCTAATTCGGTATAAAGGTCAAGCAATTTGCTAATTACGTACCCATATTCGATAATTTAATCTTTGATCAACTAAACCAATTTGTCCTTTTCTCAGTTAAGTTTTATTGCCAATAAGTAAAGCAATATGTATCGATGAGGATTATCATTTTAGTCTTCAAATTTTGTGAGAGAAAATATCACAATAACTTTTATTCAACTATAAATAGAAATGCCAATAACTCAATTTTCTTTTCTAAAATATCAAGAAAGTTTAGACAGACCTGGAGTAATGCCAGAATTATAAGATAGAGGAATTTATACTACACATTTCTAAAATAACTTAAAAATATATATTTTTTAAATTTATTTCAACTTAAACAATGGTGTTCATAATTGGGATTAGATTGTATTAATAACATTAAATTATTGACGTTAAAAAAGTCAACCCGCATTGTATTATCGACCTCTCCTGCATTTCATTTGAAATTATATCGAGCGTTCCAATGAACACTGTGAGAACGTTAATGTTCCCCTATTTACAAGGGCTTAATACAAAGGCTAAAATAATGAACATAGCTCATGAAACATTATTATCTTTTATATAGGTACGTATAGTCTACAGTACTTTTTGCATTAAAAATGAATTTTAATATGAATATCACAAACAATGGAAAGAACACATTTCTGTTAATAAAACTGTTTAAGAGTAATACAGTAATTATTATTATTTGTTGCAGGTATGCCTTTATTACTATTCATCTTGTAGGAGTATCGTGATTAATTATAATGTAATTACAAATACACCTATAATATTTTTTATACAATGAGGACAAATGTTTTCTAGCGGTCGTATAATTGTCTCACAACTTTATGTTGCTACGTAGATTGATGTATCCTCTAACAGGAATGCAAGTAGATGCTTAGCATCATTAAATGCTACAACAATGGAGGGCGGGGTTGTCGCAATAAAAATTAGAAGATGTTCAGGAAGGGAGCGCCTAATGGCACTTGGTGCTTGTCCTAAACTAATAGACCGTATTTGTGGACAATAGTTTCAATTGTCTTTTGTTATTATTACGTTTGAACTATGATATCTTTGCTGGATTATTGAAAAAGCAAAGGACTTTAATTTGAGATCTGTTAAATTATTATTAGTATATGTGATAATGAAGTAACTTTGTGTTAATCTTCAATTAGCTTTGTTTGATGAATAGGATCTACAGATGCTCTTACAGTTTAGAAATATTATTTTCTTGTTAGATTGCCAGAAGGAAAGACGGAAGTTGAACGTATTTTTAATGAGACAAGAGGAACATTTTTTATTTATCTGTAATACTGGGGACGTCTACTATAAGTGCAACAAAACATATTCAATTCTCACAAAAAATAATACATAACTGTAGGCTCAATAATGATATAACAATATCACTAAAATAATCCAAAACTTTCTATAAAATTTATACAATAAATACTAGTACCTTAATATTAACGTAACATAATGCAAATGTATCGATGTTCGAAAGGTTTTGATTTGAATGTCGGTGCAATCCACGGTTTGAAATACAGGTGACATCCCTACTCAAAGAACCAATGACGCGGAGTTCCGTTATGCTTCCGCCGCGCCCGTAGCGTCACGCGTAAACAATCGGCATTTTCGCCCTAGTTGGATTATAATTTTAGTAAATTATTCCATTTATTAGCCTTCTCGAATGCATTAAGAACAACAATTCTATAATTACTTTTTCTGTTTAAAGTTTGTACGGAGAATAGAAAACATGTTTACTTTTATTTTATATAGATTATTCTAAGCCAGTCTTTCAATGATTATGGAAGGGCATACATAAATCTTGTCTACACTTCCTTCATTCTTTGTATCGTAGATGTAACAGACAGTGCAAATTAAAGAGCTGTTCTTAAAAATATACTGACGCCACCTATGGTACAATATATATTATCTATATTCGTATATGGATTATTTGATGCTTCAAAAGGTTTGGTATCATTGAAAGATTTCATTTCATTTATACGTTTATTCAAAAAGAATCGTTATATAAGATTATATGAAATTTAAGTATTTTCGAAATTTGTCAATTTAAATGCGTTGGCGCAGATTTCGACACTGCGGAAAACGCGGTGGCCCATTAAATTGTTTTATTATGAACTCGCCGCCATCTTGTATATTTTTGGCTGGAGTTAGTTTATCTGCTGGGACTTCGTCCAAAGAGTAATTAGCAAGCTTAGATTTATTTTCGTATCATGAATAAATGTTTTTACTCAAAAAACTTGTTACATTTTCTGTTTAAAATTTCATTATTCGTTTTTCATTTCTATAGGTCGTTAAGATGTTTGGCAGTACACCCTAACTTACTAAGAATGGTTGACAACTTGTTTAAACCGCATATTTATAGCAATTCGAGAAGGTTATGCTAAAATATTGTTAGTTTTTTTTTGTCCGTCATCCTTGTTAAATACTGTTAACATCAAGTTGGATGGATCAATTACATAAGAAGGAAATTGTCTTACGAGTTCAATAGCCATTGGTTATTTAACAAGTAGATTGTAGTTAAGGCAAATTATGTCATCTGATTTATTCTTCCTATTTTGCGTCATTTTTCTTCCCAGTCCAGATCATGAATGAAAGTCTCGCTAGTTGTTCCAGTGTCAATATAAAAAACTTTAAACGTACAGTGATGATGTCATCAATATATTGCATTATAAAATGATTTTTTATTGTAAAAACACATTTAGTCATTCGCATAAAAAAGATACATATAAACATTTAAATCTTTATACATAATGTACATAAATATTATGTATTTACATGACTAACTTTTAGAGAAATCCGGCGTATTATATTTTGACGTAAGTTATTTGAAATTAATCTGATTATTTATACAATAACGATGCAAACTTTTACATTTCTGAACACAAAAGGGCTTTATATTAATAAAATTTCTTATAAATACGTACACCTTAGGATCGTATCGGTAGAAAATTAAATTTATTTAAACTTCACATAAGCGTAACCTACTTTCTGGACAGGGGTCGTAAAACGGCAAGCTATCACCGTAATAGGCAGTGCACGATGTTCGTTTGTATTAACAAGCCCACTTACCTTATTTCTTATTTTATTATAAACGTTTTACGATATTTTAATTATTAAAACAAATATAATACAAACTGGTTTTAAATTAAGAAATATTATAAGTAAAATAAAAATAAAAAAGTTGTTCCACTTTTGTATAAATGATTAACAGGAAATGCAACATACATTAATATTAATTAAAAGCCATAATTTGTCTACTGAGATATTTTAAGACGTCTTTAATGTTAACATATCCGGTTTGCAAAATATAATATCATCGCTATGTCGGTCATTGATTATAAAATAATTATTATTTTAATGCCATTGAGATAAATACGATTATATAAGGAATAAGATATGGAAAATTAAATTATACGTATTAAAAAATCATGATTAGCGAAATTAATACTAACATTTGAGTAGTCGTCCCGGTGGCGTTGCGGCGTGGGAGACGAACACAGAACGTCGACCCCGCATGCAACTATAAATATACTTAATCTACGCATGTTGGGAACTCCCTACCCTGCTATCCGTGTATTTAAAACCTAAAAACAACGACATTCCAACTTTATATAAATAATACCCAAAAGATTTCCAATTTAAATAGGCTTAACGTATTAAAACACTGATGTCTAGTACTATTAGTTAGCTATCATGATAATGCCTTTTTTTAATTTTGTTAATAATCATTGTGACTTAAAAAAAATAGGTTAAAAGAAAAAATATGAAAATCTTGTTAGTATATATAGTAAACTCTCCCTAAATACAACCTCTTAATTGTGAACAATCGAATCAGTTCCACTTGTGACAAATTACAAGGTAATTAATGAAGATATCCTTAACTTTATTCAAAACAAAATACACCTTAGAAATGAGTGTTCCAGTAAAATAATGATTGATATGTCCTATTCTATTCAGAAGCATGACATCATTTGATCTCTCGCTGATTTTATCAGTATTTGATGACCTCTCACGTAACTGTCACGTTTTATTATTGGAGATCGCGTAAGAGTGGTTTTAACTGAATTTGACATTATCTTGGACCTTAATACAGAATTGATGTCCCTGATAACTTTCCCGGCACTAGGTCAGTTCTGCGCGTCTCAGTTAACGGTACAATCAGGTTGTTGCCGTCCACTGCCACGTAACAATTTGTGATTGCAGTTTTGAACGTTTATCGTAGCGATACAAAATTTTACAATCAAAGGATTTTCGGCTTTATTGTTGTAAGTATTCAGCTCAAAAGATAAATACTGCTTAAGAACCGCACCGTATATTGCCTTGAACCTGTGATTAAGCTAGTATTAAAGTGTCTTGTATCATGTTTTATTGTAGTCGATGTTTTAATAAAAATCGATTTCGAAGAATTGAAGTAACTGTTTTTTGACTTCATTTATAGTGTTTCTGTCCGTGTCTTTGGTTACTTATTTAGATTGCTGCCTCAAGAACACTAAACAGTTGATATCAATAATAGCAGTAAAATATTTGCAAGTTTTGTAATTTATTATAATTAAGATATTTAATGTAATTTTTTAATATCTTATTTGTTTCTAAAAAAACAATGAAACGCAAATCACGTTATCGTCGAAATTTTATTTGAAATATTTTAAGAGCGCATAAAATTATCATTCATGAAGGGTTAAATTGTTTTCGTCTGAAGTTTTCTCCCGAAAGTAAATTAAATTTTTCTTGATATCAAAACTTCAAATCTAAATAGATTAATATTTGTTTTATTACGCTACTAACACTGTAGTAGGTATGGATTTGTTATATCACTGACACTTGAATTATCACAATAATATTACTTTAATTATTACTGCAACCCCACAGCTATATACATAAAAATATATTTAGATGCAGAAAACGGATTTAGATTAACAAGTAATGTGGTTTATCTGTAATCAGTTTGGAATTAATGAATTAAACCAGGAAAATTACCAGAAATTCCTATAATTAATTGTCGTTTATCAAATCCAGGCCAGTGTTTTACCTAGCACGTAATAAAACATGCATAAATAAAAAAAAAATTAAATTAATATTGGTAATATTCTTCTCCAATTATCAGAAAATATTTTTGTTAGGTATTATGTTTGATTAAAGAGATTTAAAATAAATTATATTTAAGATGAAATCCCAATATGTACATTGAGTTCAATTGTACGGTAAAATCTTAACCACATTCTAACTGTTCGTCTGTTATTACGATTGAAATGTATAATGCATTCATTACGTGTAAGAATAGACCGTCATTGTTGTCATTACAATAGAAGCATATTTTAACCTTAAGGTGCTATCAAAGAATCTAAATTAAACTCCACATTTCTAAAAAGAGTACTGTTAGTCTGTTACTCTGAATTGAATTCAATTGCTCATGTAATAAAATCTATTTTAAGAATGTGATTGTTTATAGCTAGTGTATCGGTAGCTGGAGTGCTTGCAGACGTCTCGAATTACAGAAGCTTGGTCGGTCTGGGCGTCAAGGATCAACTTCTCTTTGTGTTTTACTAAAAGCTTTAACAATATTCAAATTTATTACTCTGATAACGATAGGTTATTCATCCTTCTGGTGTTCCCTTACAAAACCATCACTGTTATTAATTAGCCGTACTTATGCTATTTATTATTTCAAATGTTTATTCAACAATAACAAATTGTTCAATTGTGATTGTTATAAACATATGACATATTTGTTTATAAAATAAACAATTCAATCAACACATAATAAAGTGACCTAGTTACACATTTTTTAATGGTCGTTAAGAAATCTTAGCCTCATGTTTTTGATCTTTTTATCTTTATCTGTATACGGCTATCAATGACATAATCTGTTTGGTATTTTGCTAAGAAAACAATGCTAAGTTTATTATAATGGAAGGACTGGAGGCGAGCGGACAGTTAAGACAAGAATCAAGACTGTTAAATGAATCTGTTTTTTATTAATAAATCTCTACTACTGATATAGTATACCGACAATCATAACAATCAGCATATTATTGCATTGTAAATACTTAAAGTCACATAATTTGTGATTTTTATTCAAGGTTTTATAGAGATAAATTAAATACTCTAGTTTTGTTTAGGAAATAATAATATAACAAGTATATTCACAACAAAAAAAACTTAATTGTATCCGTTTGTAAGATACATGAAGAGTTATACCTACATAATTTGTTATCGATCGGTATACAATAGTGAATAGGTCATCCGTCGCGTAAAATATAGCCTTTTGCTGCAACGAATCATTGCTTAAGAATAGACGCTTGGTTACAATTTGAGTTCATATCGCAAGTATAAAAATATACTAGGGTAAACATAATAGGTTGTTCATAATATATATATCTGTATAATAACAATTTTTTTCTTCCCCATTAAAACAGAGATTGAGATACTTCAAAAGCTCTTGGCTATTGACAGCCCTTACGTGTAGAGCACTTATCTTTATAATTATCTTACCGCTTTTTGTCTTAACTTCCTCCTATGAAACATCTTATTCAACCTGTATCATGTGGTATCTAAAATTAAATATTTATTTTGATGTAGGTACGAGTACGTCTAAAGTTTGTGTACACTTTAAGAACAAAGAGCTAAGTTATCTATATCCTTTTATGGCCAAGCCTCCTACACTTTGAGTGTTTAAAAGTCCATATTAGTTATAATGGGCGTCACTAATCGCGAATCGGTTGCCTTTGTTAGATATAGTTATGATGTTGTATGGTCATGTGGGCGATTGATTCATCTCTGATATAAAAGACTTAAAGTACGTAGGTGGTAAATTAGCACTTTATCAACTGGACCTTTACGTGCATACATATTAACTATCATTTGTATACTTTTTGAGTTAAATTTCATCCTATGTACATTCCTGTATAGGAAGTGTAAGTATAACTCTTATCAAGTGGAAAACGTGTTTCATTTCTGTTGTAAATAGTTTTAATATTTATTCTTTGGTAACATAACTGCCAATTTAACATAATAAAGAAATAGTTTAAAACGAACCACATATCATAAGATTGTTTATAAATTAGATACTATTTCTTGACCAAAATTAATTTTATTTTATTTTATATTAAAATATAACGTATAATAAGCTATTACGGTGTCAAAATTCAAATATGAACTAATAGTTTTACAAACGATGACGAATTTACCGAAAAACCTTGATTAACGTGACGATCTTTGACCTTACTTGTCAACTGGACAACAACTTGTAATCAATTAAACTTGGTCAAACCCACAGGTGGTCTAATATACAACCCCTTTAAATCGTAACTAATTAATATTACTCATTCTTATGTAAGATAATTCATAAATAACTGCGTATTTTTTACATGATCCACCTTCAACTTATTTAAATTTTAAACATACTTATTTGTTTTTATCCATCCATCACATGGGCTCTCAATAATATTTTTATTATGACATCATTAATGTCTGTAGAATACATAAGTTTAGATGTTAATGATAATTGTATTTGAACATGGAGCTAATAGAGTTCCAGCAGTAACTAAAACAAGATACACGATGACATTTACTCCTAGTATTTTACTAAGAATGATCGACAATACAGTAATAAAATCTGTAAAATCACAGTTGCAGCTATTCGTCATTTTTTTATGATGTAACCATTTTGAATATATACTTCTAGTTTTTTTTTATTGTCTATTTATTTGCAAACTAGTAAAATGCTTGCTACTTACCGCAACGTCACCGCTGGCTCGGATGTTGTGGTTAAATCAAACACTGTTTGCAGCTATTAGTTGGTTACTTTATTGTATAAATTACAATCCAGAATGTTTCGTAAAAAAATATTAGTTCTTTCGTCTGTCAAATTCAACAATCAACCATACACACATCCACAAGTTCTTATTTTTCACAAAATTTGTCACTTATTTCAATCAGTACAATCACTAGAATACTTATGTCAATCAGTACGATATATGTAAATAATGGTTTTAAGTCTGCTTCAATTTTAAAAAGCTCCAAATTCTTGCGATTAAAATTACTTATAATTTTCTAGTTATCTATAATTTCATATATTATTTTGATTTAAAACAAAATATTTATGTCAAGGACCAAGCTTATATTAACATAATTTACAATCGCAGGTAAATGCTCAGTAAATGAATTGATATCATTTAATGGACATGACAAAATGGGTTCTAAGATGTGTCGGTTTGAATAATAATAATGACTTGGATGTTGGCTAACGTACATGCAGTGTACACTAGTTTTAATGCTAATGTAAATACAGACTCACAAATGTAAATTAAAGTATAAATGGATTATTTCAAGTGCTTGGATGTCGTAGTTTTTGATACAGTACCGATAGAATAGCCAGTGCTAGGAAATCTTTAAGACAATCGAAATTTTTTTTCACAAAATGTTAGGTTTGAAATATTTCCTATATTTGAAATAAATAGAATTGAAAGGAGAATAGTAACTCATACAATACCTAAATGTTATCAAGGTATATTTTGAAATTATTTTATTTTGGATTTGGCAGTCCAAAGAAAAATTTGATTTACAAACGTATGTCCCAGTTTTGACCAGGGCTTTAATCCTACATCATGGCAAGTCATATTTAATATGCTGACAGACAGTTTGTCAGTATTTTAGTTAGGTAAAGATATCGGGACTATAAAAATTATAAGTGTTCGTAATAGAGTCCACTGTAGTTTTAAAATAAAGATTAAATTCCTAATTCCTAAATGTTCTATGTGAAAATTCATCTCAATTATTTCAAAAATAATAACGTCAATATACCTTATATCAAATAAAAGTAAGATTTCAACGTTTTTTATCTACAGTCTGTAAGAAGTGTGTTCCACTACAAGATGAAAATATCTCGTCGTACAAAGCGCAATAAAAGCATCAAAATACGCAGTATCGAAAAAATAATAAGAGTAATTATTTACATTGGAGATGACATTACTATTGGTAACATTTTGAAATATTCTTTGCCAATAATGTTATATAACTGGTGATCACTATAGTATTTATAATATAGAGAAATGAAAAAAATGTTTTAGACTAGGAACTATATATAATGAAAATTGCATTTTCATTTATTTATTTCCAACTAAACATTACTATAAGCAGAGTATACAATAGTATAAAGACATACTTGCCTATAACCTTCGCAGTACAATGAAGTCTCATCAGGTTTTAATGATTTAATCTAAGCAACGTAACCATCATGACAAATCAATGCGCTGGCAATAAAAAGACATATCTTGCAACATAAAACCACAAATGGTACATGCATTGTACCGCTTGTGTGGGTGGACTTGAGATAAACATGTGAACTACCTTTTGCATTAAGTGAGGGATCATTATTATGCATACATCAAAAGTAACTGACGGCTCTATGATAGGCGTTGCTTCCGACGTTGTTAATGACTATGACAAAATTTTATAAACATTTGAAGGTTAGGATGTGGGATTTTTTTTACCGTTTTACCGTTTAACCTGAAAATATTGGATAATTATGTTTAGTCTATGTTGAATAGAATATATGTATTGAACCTCCCATATTATGCTGTATACAGTATCATAATCTATGTTTTTAGTCCGGATATTGTAAATCTCTTAATGTTTAAATAAAATAGGAAGCAACGAAGCAAAATATTCGTACAGTAACATTATTATACCATAAAAAATATGCTCTAAAATAACGACAGTCGTTTAAAAATTAATTACAGTAGTTGGCAATACAGATCAATGCTACCGTAAACCCGCCCTACATAACATGTTGTTTAACATTTACCGTGAAAAATAAATATTAGACTATAAATCAGTGAAAATCGCCGGTTTACTCCACTGATTTTATAGCTATAATAAAAGAACCGTCAACCGCGGACAGTGTTCTAACAATAAATAGCATAGAACGTGGCCTGCATTCTGAAAACGCTACTCGTAACGTCCGCCCATTGCTATGGCTTCATATTCGACACAATTTGCCTGAAACCATTGCTCCTTTAATCTTATAACAACGTTACACCAGTGTTGTCGTAAACCTGATTTTTCGAATCTTAAACTGCTGATGTTACAGCCGACACAAACATCATGCATTAAAACTTTTGTGTTTGTGTTATTTCCATAGAAACTACACGTCTAAACTAATAGCACTGTACAATTTTATACACATATGTTAAATATTTAAACATATCTATGAATACCATATCTCTTTTTTTTGTTGTCATTTAAGTAAACATTATCATTAATTTAATATGTAACAGCTATTGGCAAATAGCCTGTTAGTCGTAAACATAAAAAGTCAAGCTTATTTTTTTAACGCAAAATTATTTGCATTTAAGAAGCTGGAATGTGATTCTTGTCATTAAATATGCGCATAACATGATTGCAATCTTATAATAACAATTTTGTTCATCGATAGTATAACAAAAACTCATGTTACAAAAACATATAAACAATGGTTAGTTAAGATAATAATATTATTTTCCTATAGTTTTGAAAAGACATTTCGTCTTCAAAAAATAAAAAAGGTTTTTCGAGTTGTATCAGCACGAACCGTTTTTATCATTTTAGTTCAAAAAACATGTTTTGGAATAAATTTATGTAAAATAATATGGGTTTTCAAGTCTCTCAATAAGTGAACCTCAAGGTGTACAAAAAAAAAGTAAATAATTTGCTACAAGAGAGCTAAAATGGATGTAATTTATTACCGTTAATATTAAAACTATTGATTACCTAATTTAATTTGTCACATTAAAATATATCTCTAAAATAATTTAAATTTCCTAGAGTAAAATTTAGCATTTTTGTGCCTTAAAACTTTTTAATTTTTGCTTAAATTAGTCGCGTCACTACTAGACTTTACTATTTGAACCATATGCATAATTCATTTATCTATAAAACTTAACTCACCAGTGCTTGACACGAGAGACAGGAAGTGTCTTGTGTTGACTGAAAGTCACTATTCTGTTGAAGTGACACGTTTAAATACGCTTGAGACAACATTTGTCTTAATGGCCTAGCAAAATTTGCTTATACTACTGGTCTCATCTTCTAATGATTATGAAAGAATGGTTTAACATTAAGTATTTTTTTCTATTATATGAATGAAAATTAGCAAGGACGATATTTTTAAATCTGAATCTTTAAGAAGCATCGCTAAAATTGCTAGAATTTTTTTTTTCAGAAATCATTTAATATAAAAAATAAATCTGCAAATTTTCAATAACTTATAAAAAAAATAATTTAATACTTCTTAATTTAAACTTAATTCTTTATACAACTGTTTTATCAAAGATTATGCAAAAATGTTCATCTATGGTTGACGCTGTTTTTAAAAAGCCTCGATTCAAAAGTAGAGCCATTCGTGTAAATGGAGCCACGACGGCAAGTCTACACGCAATTTGACCGGACCATGTGTTAACGCATCGCTGCTCCACGTGAGAGAATTCCCGCTGTAGCCTCATTGTTCTACTTGTACCCTCACTCGCAGTGTCACGACCCGAATTACAGATCACTGTTTCTGTTTTTAAATTCCTGACGTCTTTAAATATTTTTTTGCGTAATACTTTTAAGCATTTCCACGTTTGCAACATTTCTTTGCAGTCGTGGACGGGTTCAGTAGGAGATAATAGAACATTTAGTATTCCATCTTACGCAACCATTCTAGCTATTTATCATTCAGAGGACATAATTGCATTCAACATTTTCTGGTATGTGAACTAATATATTTTGCTCATTTCTGCTCCAATTGTCGCCGTCAAGTTTAATTACCTTACCATCATATAATTTCTCCGTCTAGACAACACCTTCGCAACTAGCTGGTTGTAATATTTTCCGAGCATTATTTATTGATAACAAACTAAATGTTATTTAATTTTCCACTCAGAGATTTTAAAATAGAAAGTGAGTTAGAGACCGAGTTTATTTATGATATGATTCACTTGAATCCCATAATATTTGAGTACTGTTAAAATAGGTAATAATATTTAAGTATATATATTATTTTTATTAACATCAATCTATTTTATAGGTTGCAATCAAATACTGTCATTGCCTTCTTGAGAGGGCGTTTCAGTAAGGTAAAGGCTTGAAGTGAATGCAACTGTGGTTTTTGTAATTCAAGTAATCTGAAAAGCTAACTATGCCACTCTATTGTGGTTTTTAGCAGTTTGTGGATAAAGCAAAAGAATAATTTGAAACTATCCGCTACGTTGATATCAATATAAGCAGTTTTATTTTTGCATTTGCTGAGTTTTGTATGTCTATTACAATTAAAGTAAAACAACATTTTGCATAAAAAAACAATGACTAATTCAAATCATCGTTAGTCCAGAAGAGACACATCAAAATCAAACTTAGTACAAATCCCAGAAATGACAGACAGATTCAAGATCACCTGCGTCAATACAATATCTATCTATTATACTTCAGTTTTTGTTTTGAAGTCCTATTTACGAACACAAAGAGGCCGTATTGTTCATACTGTTACAAGTGTTTCAACACCCGTCAACGTCCGCTTTGACATGTTTCTAAAGGTTTTTTAATCATCTACTTTTTTTTCAACCTTGTGTGTTGAACTTGTATGTTGTATTATTTAAAATTAATGATTATTCACTTATTACGAACAAATTATCAATTATTATTAGTGAAATTACATGAAAATTATATAGGTAGTAAAGAGCAAAAAGAAATTGAACATTACTTAAAGTTTATTTTTTGCACATGTAACCTACATCTTAGGCTGTGTAGTAATGGAATATTTTTTTATTGAGCTTGACCGGTACCATATGCGAGAAGTTGGCAATTAAATACATAATCCGTCGCTGATCACGAAGTCCCGTGGCTGGTTAGCGGCTTGTTTACTCACTCCACTGACCTTATATGGTGTGAAAGCCCCACAACATTGTGCCCGTCCTCGTCTGACTGAAATGGACTAACGATTGTGATGGATCGCCGGTTCTTTGATTGAAAAAAAGTCACCTTATTACAGATATGTGGGCTGGGTCCTATTTTGAACATTAAATGTAGGCATTTTTACCACTTTCTAATAAAGTTCTTAAGAGATCGTTGACTTGTGACATAATTTAAAAATAAAAAATTCCATGCTATTTTTTAAGTATCTATTTGTTAATTAATGATCCATATTATCCTGTTGCAGAAGTTGCCTGTGAATTCAAGCAGGAATTAACAGTAATTTTGACTTTGATTTTAAAGTCGGAAGTTTATAGGCGACTTCTAAATTTATCATGTTTTTGTCGATATTTCATGTATATTAAAAAATCCAGAAACTTTAAAATGAACTGCACATAAATAATTTATATACAACATAAGAGACACCATCTTAGCAACGTGATTGAAATATATACGTACCATTAGTAAATCCTGCATATACATAAGGTTCCGACATACTTTTTATGCAAGCAGTGTTGCAAAAACATATGGTCGTACAATTGTGTAGGTACTCCGGATATTACCCAATGACTCATCAGCTCGTTATGGGGATAAGGAAGATAAAATGAAATTCCTTGTTTATAAGACAGTTTTCAAAAAAAAATAATGATATTACTATTTAAAAAACTTGTCTATGATATCATGGAAAGGAAATACAAAATTTAATTGCACTACAAATTTCAGAATGTTCTAGGCAAAAAGCTTAAATTTCAGATTTTGTATGTTGATAAATAAAAACTAATATCACTAAAGTAAGAATAAAATTTTTGCTTAATTCCTTGTGCATAAAATAATAAAGGATTTTGTCTCGTCTTTATTTGCTTTAAATTAGCAATATTTAGGACAGTGGATGAATGAAACAAAATAATAAATGCAAAAGTCAAATAATTCCATTAATAAAATGGCAGGCCTCAAATAGGTTACGCGCAATCAGGCCTGAATAGTGAATATCTTTAGCTACATAAATAGACAAATATAAATAAATGAAATCTTTAAGCACCAATGGGTAAATGTTATAAACACTTATGACATCAGAACTTTAAAAGCCGCTATACCTATTAATCGCTGCTTCAGATCCATCAATAATGATATATTTGCTATATGATGTCATTCCGACATGTGTTTGAATAAAATTTATTGTAGATTCAAGTAAAGAAGTAGTCGAAAAACATGACTTCAATTTTCATACAATCTAAACTTAAGATGTAAATAATCTGTACGTAATGTTTTCTGGAAACTTCTGAAATAAACTGTCGTAAACGTAAATTTTCGACGGCACATTAACTTTTATATCTTCTAGTAAACGTATGGGCGGTTCTAAAATTATAGCTAATATGACATGTCCAAAATTTTAAATTTACAAGCAGACACGGACAATAATTTTGCTTATCTATTTTCAGAAATAGCAAAAGTGCGGGCGAGTTTATTCCAAATAAATGGAGTCAAGAAAGAACCACTAGTTCTACCAGAGCCCGATGGCATGGTCACCACACTCACAGAAAAAGTATATGTTCCAGTTAAAGAGCATCCAGATGTAAGTAAAATTTTATACTTCTTCTCATTCTGTACGCAGTAATAGCTGAAAGAGCGTCGCTCACATTACAAAGAAAGTATATGAATAATATTATAACAACGGCTAAGACGTTGTGTAAGAAAATAATGTTACAACCCGGAAGAAATATAAAAGTTATGACTATCATCAAGTGATACATAACGCTTTGTAATGAAAGAGTCAACGTTGTGTAGACATCAAAACAATTTAACACAAATAATAAACTAACACGGAGAAAATAAATATAATTTTCACATCCATACCGTCATAGCCAGTCCAAATATAGTTAAAATAGATTGATACGACATTCTCCATCTTTTATTTCAAGAAGGGTTTAGTTTGATTCTTCTACGGGTTGAGACAAATGTTGCAGGCTTCACTTTTATTGCAACGGCTGATCGAACGTACCAATGTTAGTCATATAAATAGAAAGACAAGGCTGGCAGCTTGCTACATTTGGTGACTTATGTCATGGCGATCTCGTGTTTCAACGGGCTCCTACGAATGTAGCCGCGATGTCAATGATAAAGTCCATTCATTCTGTAAACAGACGAATATGCAAAAGAAATATTTTTCTAGTCGAGCTCCAGTTCATTGAACTAGATTCGCTAATTATATATTTCGGTCGATACGCTCACGTCAAACACTGTACGGTTGAATATCTTTTAGATTGTAAAATTTTATTAAATATGTTCTAAAGGATTATAAAGTATCTTTTATTCAGATTTTCCATCCAAAGCAACTTAAATCGTTTTGAAATTTGCTCTATTAGGATACTAAGTCATTGATCTTACCATAATTTGTAATAGGAAGATTTCTTTTTAAAATAATTAATGCATAACATTAGTTTGATTTAATATTTTTCTAATGGTGACCCCGTTATTTAAACTGATGCTATTTTTGTTATTAAAATATGTACTTATTAAATTATAGACAGCGATAGTCGTCTAAGAAAAAACATTAATAATATACTGACTGGCGTCTTAAAAGGTTATTCCAATTTAAAATGAATCGAGTTAGAGCAAGCCACAAGCAATGGATACTTTCAATACATGATAGTTGCTACTAAAGATTGCAAGTTTGTACTGCCTGCGTTCTTATTAGAGATGGATAGGCGCCAACCGCCTTCATTACTTCCTTATACGTTGAAGCATGTTTTAAACATTTATAGGAAAAAATCAATCAAACCTTATATATACATGATATGGAAGACATTACAGTTACATACAATTATTATAATAAAATTTATTGATAAGACATGCATCAAGCTTTAGATATTTTCTTTAGTAACCGTGATTGTAGTTAACACAAAACTATTTAAAGCGTCGTGGTTATTCAACAATGTGTTCATAAATCTTAAGATAAATCGATTGTTGGATGATATTGATTGCAGATCAAAAGGTCCGTCTCGCTACAAATGTGTACCTAACTAATAACAAAATTCCCGTCTAGCTTTGCAGTTGTTCTGTTCTTAGAATCATGATCTAGAAACTATTATATGCAGTTTGTAGAAATAAATTTATCGAAACATAACACTTTGCATATTTATTATTTAACACTTTACATTACTGTAAAACGCCTCATAATACAAATGAATTAACTATCACATTAAAATTTAAAACAATTGAAATTTAGATCACATTTATATTGTTAAAAGTATTATGTATGTACTTTAATTTTATTGTTACATACTCACTTGCTTTTATTGTTTCTAATAACTGATTCTGAACCGAACGTTAACTGAAATAGAAATAGAATTGGCAGTGTAATTTGTATGTCGAACACATTGTCGATAATATAATGGTTTAAAGCCTCGTATGCTGGAGTTGTGCGTGACGAAATAAACAAAATATTTTTCACTAGTTCAGCCTTTTCTTTGAATGATTGACCTTGTAATAAAGGTATTTCTAGTTTCTACCACCATTACATTTTAAGTAGTTGCACAATGTCTGAATGATAGGAACATATACAAGGCATAAGTGAATAATATCTGTATTTTTTTTTATATATTTAATTTAACCATAACCTTAAGTTTAAAAATTAATATAAAGCAACTCATATTTAAAATTTTTTCTTTTTTTTATTTCTATTCAGCTACAATATGAACTTTTAATAAAGAAAATCTATACACATATTTTATGTTAGTAACTAAAACAAAAAAAAAAATATTCCGTATAAATTTACAAATTTTAGAAATTATATTATCATTTTGAGGCGACAATTTATAAAAATCTATGTATAAATTAATCATAGAGAAAGAAATAATATTTATAATTCGTATATTTTTTTATCTTAAGCATATTTTGGCACTGAACTATTATTTTATAAAATACAAATACTTATTATATTAGCTTTTTCCATAAAGTATTTGAATATGATCGATACTTGTATATTGCATCGAAAACAGGCTCAATCATAGTAAGTATATCAACTAGATGAGAGTTGCAATAGCGAACTTGTCTCACTGGTTTCTCTGGTTAGCGTTGTTCGTTTGAATCGTGCGACTGGTAATAAGTGATATATTTATATATATACAGGGCAATTATTATTTACTACTATCATAATTGTTAGAAAAACAGCTTCCAACAAAAATAAAGTATATCCATATATCGAAATCTATGCATTGTGGCTAAAAATATAGTTTTTCTAGCCAATATTACTTTCGTTGTTCTACTACGATTCTTAATTATTTTAATTATTAACCAAAATAAATAAAGTCAATTGTAGGTGTAAGACAAAAATATGTTACATGTTTTAATCCTTATTTTATATATTGACCGACTGAACGATGATTTGCAAAATATTCAGATATATCTGATAGTTATAAACCTGGTTTTAACATCACAGATCTGTATCTGTATCTAAGACGTAAATTGCATATCCATTTAGGGCTACCCGTTATTACGTATTGCCTTATTCGAAAAGACCGCTGCTTATATTTTTTACACACTACAGTTTCTAACTACACCTAAGTCTGTAAAAAAAGATTTAAATCTTTTTGAATGTTTCCTATTTTGTTGTTTAATTAAGCGTTCAAATGTCCGATTCCACCGTCATATTAAGATAACTGCTCACAGACAATTTTTTTAGAACAAGCTCATTTCAAATAATACTAAGACATAGAAATAATGAAATTCTAAATCTTAAAATAAAATTATTTGAAGAAAGTTGCCACATGGCTTGTGTTTAAAAAAAGATATCCGCGTCAGTGATGTCAAGTTAAAAAAAAATCGAATCGTTAAAATAAGGAAGACGCGAGATATATTTATAGAATTATCACATTACATTTAGGTCAAGCTTTCTCAGTTTTAAAGCTTTCAACCGAACTTAATTGAAAGCTAAGTTTTATAAATAATACTCCTAGTATACAGAAAAATTTAAAGTATACAATGTAATTACAAACGTTATTGGAAAGCATGCAGCGTGTGCTTTATCACTTGCAAACAAACGTCAGCAAAATTTTCTAAAGATGAAACAGTTTAGACCGAGACGGGAATCTAGACTCAAGCTATAAATAATAACGGATAATGTTATATGGCTTGACTAAATTTTATTTTATATTTCATTGAAAATAATTTCGGATTCGACATGGATGTCTTCATACTAATTTAAATTCCAGGCGACACTAGTATTTCATAATGATGAATGCAACATATACGTATATAACATTTTCATTCATATACACCATACAAACGTGTATTAAATTTTATAGTCACATTTCTCTATGACACAGATATCAAAAAGTCATTATATAGCACAAATTTCAATTTGCAAAAACAGTCCACTAGCTGCACGGGAAATTAATGTTTATCCTTCATTAATTAATTCAAAAAATATGTTTTATTAGCTTCCACGGCCTGGTGGATATTAAAATATTAACTAGCGTAATAAACCAGCGCTGCCGCTTATTTCCGTTCTATTTATCACATGATTCGTGAACTGCTAGACTAAATGGCAAACTGTGATTCATATTAATCTATGTTTATTCATGGCATTTTACTGAATTCCTCGATTGAAATAAGTTTTATTACATCTTCTGCTTACGTACATTTAAAATTCTTAAACGTGATAAAATTAAGCATGTTTCTGTTTTGATGGCTGTGATTATTTTTTATTCGTCCAGCTGTCACACTTCTGTTACTCGTTTATTTAAAAAATATAGAACGTTCCGTTTGTTTCGTGATTATTAATATTTGATACGTGAAAATTATATTGATATAACATTCAAAATTATTTGATCTTTAATGCAAATAAAAAATATCAAAATGT
This sequence comes from Danaus eresimus, assembly GCA_018231745.1. NCBI lineage: Eukaryota > Metazoa > Arthropoda > Insecta > Lepidoptera > Nymphalidae > Danaus > Danaus eresimus. Next base: position 20,299 of record DVQP01000067.1, read on the forward strand.
AATTTTAATTGAAGGTCTGTTGTCATTATCCAATTAAACAAACAGTTGCAACACCTTTCGCCTCTTATTAAATATTTGACCACACAGAAGCCGATAAGCGATAATGATTCCTTTTATATTTATTTACATTCTATGTTTATCACCTGCATATTTGCTTTGATAAGAGGCGCCTTCTGAACTGCAGTGTAGGTCGCATTAGACAAGACCTTGTTTAAAGGATATCAAGGAATAAACGGATGATTAACGGCATATAATACTTTTGTTTGTTTTTGTCTATTGCATATAACTTAACTATTTGAAACGATAATTTGTTTTATAACAAGTATATATATATATATTACGTGATAGCAAGCCATAAGAAATCGTCTTAAACCTTTATCCTGTCTTTTTTTTTATCAGAAAATAAAGTAAATTATTAAAGTGTTACCTCAATGAAAGAATAGGTAAGGAAGTTATATTTTACGCTGATATGAATTTGAGTCTTTGTGAATCACACAACATTTCTTAACATAAGTTCTATTAAAACCTTAAATCAGTTAATGAATAACTAATATTTATATCTTTATCCAGACAATCTTGCAGTATTTTTTTTAAATTAAAAGAGAAAACGTTAATTTATTTTGAGTAATAATTGAATTTTTTTTAATATTTATTTCTTAGTGATGATTATAAAAGGTTTACCTTCTGATGCACTTGTCTGTATTTCATATTGTTCTACGATTGTGTAGATTGGCGGGTCAGGATGACGGGTCAAACGAATGTGCCCTGACTTGATGCTAAATGTTACAATATATGATCTCTACTTTCAAATAGTTGGTTGCTTATATCCTTAACTTATTGTTTTAAGCGTTTTCAAAACAGAATAATGATCCCGAATACGTCAATGGCTCCTCTCCATATTAATTTTAGGAATATTTGCAACGGACTTATTTTTTTATGAATTTTCCTCTAAGGTTTGTGAAAAACTGTTAAAGAATAAGAATTTGCAAGGAAAACATCGATAATTTACTAGGTATTCCTATAGTAACATGTTTACAGTACAAAGACATGCCAGTCTTTAAATATTCCTACTTTTTTTGTGACACACAACATCTTATACATACAATATTCTTACTTAACAAAAAGATTGTCATATTAAACATTATTTTTATGGCGAGCTAGGTCGAAAGCAAAATTTTTATGAGTCTTTCTTTAATTTTTTTTATGTAAAAAATATACTAACTAACGTTTTTCAAAGGACAAAAAAGAAAGAACCAAAAAGTGGAGAGACACAAAAAACGAAGCGTCCAGTCAACATGTCAAGTATTTTTGTCTTATGAGTTTGCGATGTCATCCAGAAAAACTATGTTAATGTTCTAACAATTTCTGACGACAGTTAAAGAAGCGATGAAATCTTACTTTTAAATACATAAAGAAGTTTTTGTATTTATTACTCTTTAAGTATCATGACCTCTTTCAAAATGAAAGGAATTGTTAATATAAAATAAAGAATTCTTAAAAAATATATATTTGCTAGTAGAACAATATGTTTTGAATAAAAGACATATCAATACCTGTTTTTATATATTTTAACTGTTTTTACTATAGATCAAAAAGGGTATACAACTTTATTTTTAAACGCCGTTTTAACGCCGTCCTTCTTCACTTGAATAAATCTCAAAATATGCGGTGAACCCGTTTCTAATATTTATACAAGTCATAGACAAAACAAATCAAACCAGGTTTTTACGACTTTAGCACTTATGTATAATCATTACTTGTTTCGCTGACCATCTGGTGTTTATCGATAAATAAGTCGTATGTCGTAATGCAGAAGTAAAACTAGCGTCCTAGGTACGAACTACTTAAATTAAAGATAAACAATCGGAATACAAATATGAGTAAAAGTAAGCGATATATTTTTTATAAAATCATAATATTTATTAACCAATACAAACACAAGCATACAATTTTATGAATATTTTAGGAAGGGAGTATATTTTTATTAAGAAAAATCATTATTAACTGACATTATAGATAGAAATATTTATATATACATACATAGTGTAACAAATGAATACCTAGTATTTGCATATAAAATTGTAGCCCTAAAATTACGCATATACCACTTTTGTAATATTATACCACTGAAGGCGAAGTAACGGGTAAAAGTAGTCACTGTTGTTAACGTTATTTTTACGCCTTAATTTCAATTGAAATTTGAAATTGTTCAATTTTAAATTTCGTTTTCAATTGTTAAATCAAACGATTTTGTCGTAAATTCAGCTGGACACAAGCTGCTTCTAATTTCAAGGCAAGCTTCGTTAGATGTGTGAATGAAAAATATGTGTGCCAAAATATAGTCAAAGAGACAGGAAATATGTCACATTAGTTCTTGTGTAGTATATTAAAAGTTGTTTTATTTTGCGATTCGTCTGTTTGTCTGACTTGAGTAATTGTCGTATTAACCATGAATCGGGACTTGGCACTTGTGACGCTGTGTTAAAATAACAATTAAAAAAGGGGGAACATTGTTGGCCTATTGTACAAAGCATATAGTATATGAACAAAAAATTTACTAGTCGTGATTTTATTTTTAATGTCATTTGCGTCACAATATCGTATTTCATACACTTTTTTATCACTGATTAGTTATTATAATTAAGGTGAAAATGACATTGACGAAAACTTTGCAATAAAAGTATTATGTGAACATAGAATAAGACCATATGGAGTCTAAAATATTTTCGTACCCGAAGTACCAATAGGTATTGTGTCACCATGCAATAGTAATTAAATATTTTGTTTTACTCAAGGATATATTGATTTCATTAGAAATTTTAACGATATAAGGATTAACAAATGGCAGCGGCTTTTTGATTAAAGTATAAAATTCATAATCATAGGTGGGTGAAACTTAACATTAAATACCAATATGCGCCCGCAGCAATTGTGGGTAATGCACGGTCTCAAAAATAACTGTAAACCATAAAATCATATCATGCTAAATTGAGCTTTATTACAAAATCATAAGTATAAAAATACTGTTTAAGGAAATATTTCTATAATAAATCCTAAGGCTATTTGATAGAAATTAAACCATCAATGAACAACAGTATTTATAGGTAATACACCTGCATCCATCCGACATCGACTTCATAATTGGCAATCAATAGCGGTCAATAGTTCATTTTTGCACAGCCAAACTAGGCTTAGGAACGTAAAATATATTAGAAGCTTAATTAATAGAGAAATAAAAATTACCTTCTTAAAACTTAATTAAATATTTTAAAAAAAATTGGGAGTTAAAGCACACTTATTCCAAAATATGTAATGAATATTTGATAGTGCACGTAACAATGTAATTATAGTACTTATACTAATCAGGTAAAATTTAGTACGTTATAATTAAACACACAGTAAATCTTTCAATGGATTTAAAGTTGTTTTCTTTCCAAAACGTTTCATTTATCCATTATAATAACTTTGCTGGGGATTCATTCTGAGAAATCAAAACAATGTGAGTAAGTGCATCGCTTGTTTTCATGAAGTTGAGAATAGCTAAAAAAGCATTTAAAAGCTCCAAAGCATAACAAAATTATCACAATCACAGACATAAATTAAGATAAAATGTGTAGTCCGTTGATGTTCGTTTACGAAGCGATGTATATAGATACGGTTTATGAAAACAAAAATTATCCATCTATAGATATGAGTTTTCATAATATAACATTTAAAACAAAATAATACCTTTACTAAATAACTACCTTAATGGTTAAATAATTATACGAGTACTTAATAAATCTACAAATTTATTAACAAATACTTTTGTTTCATAACTTAAGTATCTAAATAGGAGTATGACATCTATGAAACACTTAGAATAAATTTGCTGAAGTTAACTCGGAATTGTGGTGGCTTTATGTATATAGTGAATAAAACAGCCAATTAGATATAGAGCTTACAATTCTGTTTCTTGAATGATTGCTGATAATTAACTCATCAAATAACGTGTTTAGAATATTCCATGAAAGCGTAACAATAATGAATTATTGCCTATGAAGAAAATGCAGTTAAAGAAAGAGTATAGCATTTACGAGTAAGTTTATTGTATTTTCCGTACAAAACCTTCTTAATTGTATCTAGTTGTTATTTTAATACACATAACTTTACATTGATTACACTCTATTAACATGAAGAGACCATCAAGCCCCCAGTTGGGCAAAGCGTCAATGGGCCCAGGCATATGCCAATGGAATAAAAGAGATGTTAACTGATTTCACACACGACTATTAGTACCTACCTAACACAGAGAATATTAATATTAATCATACTATATATAAATGAAGATATAATAGATTCTATGTATTAATATTAATAAGAATCAACATTATACATTTATATGCCTTATCCTTATAATTTATAAACTATCGATTATATTGTTGACGCATGAGGTGGTTATAAAGTAAAAAAGTTCTATTGAGATAAAACATATTGCAAAGAGCTTGACAATCTGGAATAACGTAACAACCACTTTAAAACAAACATTTTCAAGTGAAGCCTGGCTCAAACACTATCCTAAAATTACTTCTTAACTAGGAGTTTTGATATAAACTTAATATTCAACATTTTATTTTAGATTCAACAGATGTCCGGTAAGCGAATAAACATAAGGAAACGCTCAGTGCATTTAACGGAATTCCGACTGAAAATAAATCTCTGGGTTATAAATTTTTAGGAAGCATTTCTTCTAAAGTTTTACTATTTGATGTAGACAGATATACGATTCAAAATCTAAGCCACTCCCTAACAACTGTAACATTCTAATTCAAATTGAGTTATGATCAACTAGGAAGCACTAAGAACGCCTAGCCTACATTCTGTTGCGACCAGTGTGCTAATTGGGACCGAGCAGTAGATGATGACCGTGACGACCTTTTTGCTTGAATTTTAGTTATTAGCCATTTAATGTTGTTTTTCATTAGAAAAACTAAGTTGACATTCATTTTATATTTTTTAAACTTATATAAATGTCTCAAGATGTATTAAATAAAGCTCACGATCTAAAGTATTGAAATGTCTAGTTTACAAATTAAATACTTAGTATGGTCATCGAAACTATTAGCGTTAATAAAAATTTGATAAAATTTAAATAACCTTTTTTCATTTTATTGAAACTTACTAAAACATTTTTGAGGCGAACAAACACTTAGTTCATAAAGTTATTAATTGCTTTTGAGAAAGATATACCTAGGAAAAAAGTCTGCAAGTGTGACACTTATACATGATGCTGAAATTTAAATATATTTGGAAAAAAAAATAGTTTTAATATTGTTAAAAGACGTTAGGCATCATAAAGATTTAATAAACAACTTTTATTCAAATATTTTCATACGTTAATTTATTATGTTCACGTAGCGTTAATAACCGCTCACCGAAAAGTTTTAAATGTCTTTAGATCCTGAACAGAATATGCACCCGATATTTCGAACTTACGAAGAAATAGAAAATGAAACTAATTTCTTAACTTTTCTTATAAAAAAAATGTAATATTCATTTCTGCAAACCGTTTAGCTACATCCTCGTTGTAGATTTATACCTATATCATGTGTACTGAAAATATCAATAACGTTTTCCCGTTACTAAGATCCGTTCTTTAGATTTATAAAGAAAATAATCTTAATACTTAAGCCACCACAGAAAATAACAAACTAACAATGTCACTTCTTACAAATAATATTATCTTTATATTTATTTTTCGCTCTCCTCTCAAATTAATGTTCAAAATAGCTGGACCGTAAAGAAACGCGACTGTTCTAACAACCATTGTTTAGCCATTTCCTCAGCTCGTATTTCTTTCTATGCCGATGTAAGAATACTTATTTTTTCTAATAATACACACACTATCAGCTGTTTACACGAATAATGCCAAAAAAATTGTATTTGAAGCCAATACTTCTTGAACTAGTCCGTCTGAATTCGTATGTTTCATATATTATTTGAACTATAATTATCGTATTTAAACTAACCTTCCATTCATATCAAATAACTCTCAAGTAATGATTTCAATTCACGTATAAAGAGTTTTGAAAAACGGGTGTTATGATATTATGTGTATTTTGGCGCGATGCCAATTGTTCCATTTCTTACTACTATGTAGACGGGAGAATGATAGCCGTTCACGGTTCGTATATATCCAGCCGACTTAAGCTTTGATACCTAGAAAATGAGGTTGTGTCAAATGTTCCATGATGAAATTTTACTTGCGTGAACGCGTGCAGCAAACACGAATCATGTGTAATGCTTGTAATTAAACTCCTAATTACTTTTTATGCTCAGCCTGTGGAAAAACGTGGGAGCGTCTAAAATATTTCTAACTGGTTTTAAATTTATTTGTTCGTAGTAAAGATGTATTTTTAATTTCCAGTTCAACTTTGTGGGAAGGATTTTAGGACCCAGAGGTATGACAGCAAAGCAGTTGGAACAAGAAACTGGATGCAAAATCATGGTTAGAGGCAAGGGTTCAATGAGAGACAAGAAGAAGGTAAATATAAAATTTTATAGACATTAAGAATGAAGTTGATATTTCATAATATTGGTATTTATATTTCATGCAGCCTCAGTTGGAGCCGCAGTCAGGTTTCTTTAATTGTTATTTTATTCTGAGTAAAACGATTATTATTTAATTTGAATCATGCGTCACTCTATTCCATGAACTTCTAATGAGATCCCTAAAAGGATATAACGTATTTCTATTGAACTCGACATCCTTTTCGTTTCTCTTAATTATATAATTTAGTCATCTTTCCAGTTTAGAATTTTCAACTATTTATATAATTACTTTCTAAGTTCACAAGACATTCTTGGCAACGGTTTTACTTTTTCTGGCTCAATAATTTGTACATATAAATCGGGATAAGCTGTGTCCTAAGTATAATCTATCAAATGATTTATTTGTTGGGCATATTCCAGGAGGATGCGAATAGAGGCAAGCCAAATTGGGAGCATCTGGCTGACGACTTACACGTACTGCTAACAGTAGAAGATACGGAGAACAGAGCCAAAATCAAGCTGGCTAGAGCCGTAGAAGAAGTTAAGCGTTTACTCGTGCCCGTAAGTATATTTTTGAATACGTTTTCTTGGTATTTCACCATATATATAAGAAGTAGCTTATCTTACTCGTATTGTGGTGATTATCTTGAAAATTTATTAATTTTACGACACTAAGCACACAATATCTACGTCTTAGATGATAAAAAAATATGTTTGTCTCTGGTATAACTATGAGTTATCTTTTCAGCAAGCGGACGGCGAGGATGAACTGAAGAAACGTCAGTTGATGGAACTGGCCATTATTAATGGCACATATCGCGACTCTAGCACGAAAGCTGTCGTGCCCGTCAACGGTCAGTGCCTAATAAGTATGGTCGCATTCATGTTTTGTCACTAATATACATTAAGAGTATTAGTTTAACTATTTCTTTAAATAATTATATGTAGGATTTTCGGTTTCGTTCATAATTTAAATTAATTTAATGTTTTTAGATATTATTCCTGGTTTTTATTATTTTACAACATTATTTTACAGTACGTTTCGGTTCCTTTGCAGCTACAGTGAAGAAAGTCATTCAAATCCAAATTTCATTTCGTTTGCTCATGATCAAGGTTGCTGCAAAGAAAGGAAACGTATTTATCATATAATTTTAAAGTAGTAAAAACGAGCAGTATTATCCAAAGCACCAAGTGTTATTTAAATTTCTTTTAATTTTTATATTTTTTAGGTGTTTCTTTCCTATTGGATATTTATTATAACACTGCTTTGAGCACTGAAAAATACATATATTGATCATCGATTAGCTTATTGTTTGGAATAATTTCTCTATGTAACTGTCATTGTCTTCAAAACTTCAACAATTAGCATATATATGATATCAGATCATGACGCGTGTCAAGGGCTGCATAAAAGTGTGTTTTATTATTTGTAATTATTCTTGAAAATACTAACAAAAGGGATGATTCTTGAGTTTATGAGTATATTATTACGATTCGATTAATTAATAGTACATCACATTGTGTTAAGTTTTTTGTACCAACGTGAGTAATACGATCACATTAAGGTGACTAACTTAATTGATTTGTGGCATGTTACGGTTATTAATTACTAATATGGGTGATTTCATTTACCAATATCATAAATCCATTTGCTGTTTTACTGAATGTTTTTGTTCAGAGTCAAATTATATATTTCAAGCATATGTTCTATTTACTTTTTTCTAATGAAGTGGATTAATGTTGCCTTAAAATTATATTTACAAATAAATGACAACCGGTATTCACAGCTGATGAAGAATGGCGACGTGTGGCTGCTGAGACTCAACGGCTGCTGGCACCTGGTGGAGGAGTCGGTGGCGTCGGGAGCGTGGCCTTGCGCACTCCCGCCCCCTTAGGAGCACCGCTGATTTTATCACCTCGTATGTCCCAGGGGCCTCAGGGTCTCTTGAACGGTACAGGCGCTGGAGCTGCAGCTGGTCTACTATCCCCAGGAGAGCCAGCTCATCAGCTGATTTACGCGTCGCCGTACGCTGAGTACGCTAACTACGCAGCGCTGACCAATCCTTTGCTGACGGCTGAGTACGCAGCCGCCGACCATACGGGTGGGTTGTTCGCCCGTTGATCTCTATACATTTGGTAACATCATTAAAACAAATATAAACATGCATTAAACGATCCATCAATTGATCTACACATATATAAATATACCATTATTACGTTGACGATAAATATTATTGCATTCAGATGTTACCAAATGTCTATAATACTAACTAAAAGGTATCGGGTTACAAAAATCCACTAGACTCATGTAGTCATTATAGTTTAGGTAGGAACATGTTATAGGAATGTGGTAATATATAAGACGCATTAGGTGTTTTAAAAGTATTAACAGAACGCTTTTAACCAAATTTTTATCCACGAGTTATCCCTTTAATCTTTTAATTATTTTCAGCATGCCCCTTCATTGATACGGTTTTATTTGAAGCTTAAATCGTTCTTCGCTAACCCTCGCTTTGTTATGAATTTATTAGAGGGACAAAAATAAATTCATTCTTTGAAATATTATAGTCAGTCGCAAGCCAACTTCGGAAATCAATACATTAACACACTAATACAAAGATAACGTATTACTTAAAATTTTCTTAAATTTTTTAATGGGGTTGCAGCGTCGAGATATCTACTCGCTGGCTTTTGACATTGGCCACAATTGCAGACCACAATAAGATACGACAGGCTTCCAACTTCATCGTTTCGACCATCGCACCATTATTAGGATCTATATACACATTGCCATATGATTTGCCTTGCCACAGACTATACATATTCCCACAAATTATCCATTTGCATTTTGTATCATACAGATTCTGTCCAAAATACTTTATTAGTCTGTGCAAAGGTTTTTCTAATTTGGGTGTTTGTCTTTTGCCGTCCTTGACCACATAAAGGGCCTTCTAAATTCATAAGAGCGATTTAATCTAGCATAAGATTTATGTTAAGGACGATCTAGTTTAGTGACACGAACATATTGTACCTACGTTATGTTGTTAATATTAAATCATCATTGTTTTCTTTAAACCGTTTTGTACAGTGATACAAAGTATATTTTGTTTCTCAACGAACAAATATTATTTATTATATAGCACATTTTATATACACAAAGTAATATAATAACGATTTTATTGCATATATTCTACCGTTGTCATTTTGTTATGTTGAATGGCAGTAGTATGAATAGAAAATAATTTAGTTTTATGTTTTCGAAACTGCCAATAGAACACGTTAAGTTACCGATGTTTCATATACAAAGACAAAGATTTCTATATTATATTTTATTTATATCTATTTATTTTAATCGGTGATTCCACGGAACATATTTTCATATTAAGCACAAGTAGATTTTTTTTTGTAATAACCTTCGCTTGTAATACAACTAATATAATAACATTTGGTGTCTACAAGCCATTTAGAACGTGATTTTCGTACTAATTAATTACAGCATGACTTTAAATCATTATATCGATTTCCCGATTGTGATTAACAAGAATTTTAATTAACAGAAATCTCTGAATGAAAATAATAATAAAATTCAGTGATTACAAGCATAAGGGACCAAATACTATTGAAATTTATTGATTTATACCCACACGTAATCTGTAATAATAACACTGACTACTAAGATTCATTATAATTAATGTTAAATTTCGAAAAATATAACAAAATCTTCCACTCGATAACGTAACATTTTATGATAGCGGATACGAACGTTATATTATTGTTATAATATCTCGTAATTTATTAATTTATTAGCCATATTATTATATTTATAAACATACCATAGGATTAAGTATTTTTTATCTTTTAAAGATTTTAGCTTAGAAAAGAGTGAGCTTTATGCAATATATAAAATCACTTAAGTATATTTTATACTTAGTCAAATGATTTATTCGCAGTAAAAGTTTACAATTCAAGTCGAAACGTAACATTTTTTATAGAATTTATGATAACTAAGCCAGTTTTAGCATACCTACCTCTAACAGGTATCGCCGATGAGATTTATTTTTTTTTATTTTTCCAAAGCAATAAAATAATAGTTAAAGTTTAGTAGTCTAAAATAAGCATAATATAATATAATTTAGTGATGCTGCCAAAAGTAAAGCTTCGGTATAAATAGTATTTGAAAAAATTTTAGAACACAATGGCAGTTTTGCTGGTTTTATAATAAAATATTTAGTTTAGTAACTGTCGTAAAGCTAATAAGATAAAAATTCTTTTCAGCATTTAATTGTTTTGGCTTCCCAGGCGATGTCAACGGAACTTAAAAAATTCATTCCAAAATTAAATTCAAAGCAATTTGTGTTCAACAATTTAATTTGTTTGAAATATAAGGTATCTGAAGAAAAAATGTCAGAAATACCGTGTTTTCTGCCAGAAATATGGATATCAAAGCCTGGAAGTCTTGTTATGTGGGTTAACATTGGGAATATATTAGACACAGATGATATATATCATGTGCCGCTAGGTCTCGTGCGGAGGGCGGGACGGCTGACGCAAGTGAGGGAGCACCCTTACCAGCGCACTGCCTTACCGGCGCCTTAATTCCCGCCAAAACGCTCTCACGCCGCCATTTTGTTCAAGGTGAGAAGCGCGTGGCACCTTGTGTTAAATACGCTTGACATTTATTCCGTAATAATTTGTATGAATCTCGTTTTTTTAAAATGTCCAACGTATTTGTCACGAGCTTTACTGCCTCTGCTTACCGTCTCTCTGTGTCCTTATTTATTGTGTACTTATTAGTTTGTACGAGGATATGCCACTTTCTATTGGATCTGAAGTGACACTGCATAATTTGTAACTGTGATTTTTATATTTTCTTCTTTTATAGATTTTAAACATGTTGTGATGCGAGGCGTTGTAACATTGTTTTAGCAGTTGTATTGTCGAATTGCACAGCGTTACCAAATTACTCATTTTGTTTTTATGTCGCTGTTGTAATCACAACATGTGCATTCTAAGAGTCACGAATGCATTATTTATGCAAATAATGTTCTGGCGGGTATTGTTTAGAATTATGTATATGCAAGGTAAGAAGGATTAAAGTGATCGTCAAGGACCCACTTATAAATCATTTCGCAACTTGTTCAACGTAACCAAAAATTCAGACCGGTGCTATACTTCGGTTGTGAAATCCTTCTTTCCTAAAGGTCGCCCAGTATTAGTCAAAGGGAAGAGCATTTTCAGAATTAGTGCCATCGCTCCAGTATTAAGTAAAAATGCCCCATCCTTTGACTTAACGTTTATATATTCATCACAAGATTCTTAGTCAATATAAGATTTTTATATGAAATTTTTAAGCTAGTTGATTCTATATTTTGCCTTAGGTATTATTTTATTTACTTTCGTATTTGAAAGTTTTTTATGAGTAAGATTTTTTGCACTTGTGTCCTTGTGGATTTATGTGGCATCCAAGCCACTTACGTATTTTCACGCTTTACATAAAATGGATTTTCAATCTGAATAATATTCTTAATTTTTACGAAAAGATTTATATAATTATGTAAAATAATATTTCGATTGTTGATTGTAAATATTAAATGCATTTTCAGAAGATATACATGCAATAAATTGTCTAAAATTTTCAGCAGGCGTTTTTTATTTATTAGCTGATATAGTTTCGCGTTTGTTTTTTTTTATTTACAATACATGTGAACACAATGAGTCAATAAAGTTGATGACGTGAAGTATTTTGGTCAATTGTAGCCTCACACGACTAACATGCAACTCCACAAGGCCAAGTTCCCGTTGACATAATAATTACAAAGTGCACCGTCATAACTGCTACTGTCACAATGCAGATATTTGTAACTATGTATTTATATTATATGAGTCACTAACATGCAAATATGTAATGACATTATTGATACGTATCACAGAATTAACATATATTTTTTTCTTAATCGAATGCTATCATATACAGTTATTGAATTACAATGATGTGTTAAATAACTTACATACTTGCATTGGGTGCTATGGTTATATAAGTGATAAATTTATTACCTATGCTTGTCTGTTATGGCGTTGTTTGATGCATAGGTATCGAAATGTGTCAGGCACCGCCTTTGGGAACTATTGGGCATTTAATCCTATATTGTAGATTATCATTATCATACTAAATTATTTTAACATTTTCAGAACCATTAACTAAGTGAACTAATTTAAATATACGTTGTATAATTATTAACAGGACCATAGCATAATGTCGCGGCACGAATGCCTGATAGCCTCCCTTTATATTATCAGAATTTTATATTTGAATCCGTACACAATAGACCGATCCGAGATCCAGTTTGATCGCTTTTTAGCTGCATGACGCCGGTTTCCGTACTTTTTGAGATCATGAGCCGTTTTCCAAACAAACAGATTTTGTTATATAAATATGGAGTCTGACGTTTAGCGCGAGCAGCGTAAAAGCGTTGAAGCGTTCGACCTCGCGATTGAGGCTACGTGTACTCGGACCATGACATTTTGATACTAACATTCTGTTTTTCTCTCTTCTCGTTAACCCGGCTAGGTGAGTGAGGAGTTAACGGAGAAGCGGTCGGCTCCCGCAATGGACACTAAGTCGCCGTAACATTATCATCGGAACATCGACCACCATGTAGCTATAGCTGTTGGGCCTTTCAAGTTAACATGTACTATGTATTTTAATAGTCTAACTATTAACATTATATGCCTGTTATGTTTATAACAAGATGATCTTTATTAACAATTTATTATATTTTGAAGTGGCACACGCCATCGACTATATTTACTGTATTGTAACATTGTACTTCTGTTGTCGCTTGACCGTTGTTGTTAGAGCACGAATGTTGTTAGGTTACCCTACCTACCGCGGCGCTAAATTTATTTAAGCTATCTTTAGAGTTTACTTATTTATTAGATTTAGATTTATATATATATAAATATTCACAAAATATTGTAAATGTTAATTTTGTTAAGCATAAAATTTGGCGCCGTTCAAATATGAAATGTTTTGGAACTGTTTCTATTTTCGAAATTTTATATATATATTTTTTCATTTAGTTGAAGCAATATATTACATCTCTTCTATTTGGATGATGCATGATTAATTATTGCGCAGATGTTTGAAATACTTTTTCACATATGAACTTTTACAGTTTTATAAATGTTTTATAAGTATAGTACAAATTACATAAATGTTGGAATTTTGGAGATGAGAAGAATCGTCGTTTCTCCAGATAGCAAAAAGAGGCAGGATAGCGGTAACTGATTAAATGTAAGTATCAAAGCTAATATTTTATCAAAAAATATATAGAGCAATATTTAAATTGGACTGATATCGGATCGATAGTCTAATAATTTTTTCGTATATTCATCGATCGGTTTCATGTTTTGGCAATATATTACAATCTTAAACCAAAGAGTTAATATGTGTTTGTCATTGTTTTTATTTGAGAATTTTACATATAATGAATTCAAAATGTCTTCCGTTGTAGATTTATTCCGTCGATGGGTGTACGAAACTATTTTTGTGTTTAGTTATATTAATAGCATTATATTTTATATTCTGTAGTGCTTAATATTTGTGTATAACAAATGAAATATTGCGCATCCCAAGTGCCTTATATTGTACAATGTTTTCACTTTTGTGGTTCTATGATATATGTTATATTGATTATTTAAACATAGAGTAAAAATAAGAAGAGATTAAATTATTGTTAACTTCGCTTAATATTAACTCTAACTATATAATATCAATCAAGTAGTTAATCATATTTTTGTAAGCACATAGTTTATCTAGATTTTAAAGCATTTTCTTATTTCTTTTTCTCATACAAGAATCTCTTGTATAAACAATCTCTAACTATTAAATATTTTTAGATTAAAAAACGCACATGTTTTGAAATCTCAGTATAAACTCGAAATTTATCAAGCAAATGTAAACTAAGCAAATATTTCATGTATTTAATTGTTATGTACATAATAGGGTTATAAAAGGCAATAATGTTTTGACAATAATTTACTATGTTAACTTTAGTGCAATAGATGTTATGACAGATTTAAATTTTATAATAGATTCTCATAACTTGGTGCGAATATAAAAAAAAAATGTTTGAACAGATCTGATATTGAGATTAACGAAATATAAATATATGAATAGAAAAATATAATGTTACACCGGAATTATAATCATTAAATTTTATTTAGATATAGGCATTAATATTTTCACTTCTTATTGTTTATCTGAACAAAATTTTGGCATTTTGATATTTCGAATTTTTACAAATTTAATATTTAGATTTTAATTCGCAGCAATCATTAAATTTACAAACACTCCGTCCATGATTACTTCATTATTTAAGTACTTAATACGAATATATCCGTAACGGTGAATATAACCTGATGTTGAAATGCTTACGTTTACATTGAAACATACACCTATGCCAATTAACCAAGAAATACAAACAATTTCATCACAAATATCTCTTCTAATACCTTATATGAGAATAGTCTTCTGGATTCTGTGTTTTATCTTCTATTTCGCCATGCTTATATAGATTAATTCTTCACTTATTTTATATAACATAATTAAAATTTTCATGTTTCTCTCATAGTTTTGATCTGGTTTCGTTAACGATATTGTAATCAGCGTCGAATATTAAAACAGTTTAAAAAATATTTTATTATAATAAATAGATGATATTTAAAATATCTTATAATTTACTTTTAAAGTAAATTTATTTACTTTTTAACGTTTTACTACTATGCTGTGTTTGGTACAAAAAATAATAAACAAAGCATTTGCGACATATGCCATAAGCTTTGTAACACGATCTTAGTAGAATATCTATGCAATATTGTGATTAAAGCGATTAACGTACAAAGATTTTTAAATGTTCTGTTTATAGTAGTTAAAATGTTTCACACACGCGTCTGAGACATAACATTGTGCCATCACCAACGGACTTGTGTTATTTTTTATTTGTACTTATTTAACCTACAATGGCGTATCACTAGTGCCTTAATGTAAATATTTATATGCTATTAAATCAAGTATTATAGAGGAGAAAGGATTCTAACAGTTGTTTTCCAAAATCAAATATAGTATACTTTTATATCTTAGTTAAGCGAGATTGTGCATATTACTTATGTCTGTTTTGATGTGTGTTTAAGATTGATTTTGGCATTAGTAAATATATTATTTCAAAAATGTACAACCTGTCTTTCTATTTTACATTTGACCCCGTTCAATTATGAAGTTTATTTAAAATTTTAACTTAAGAGATGTTTTCTTACCAGATAATATCTATTTCAAAAAAAAAATTATGCAATAATTACTTGTTTGAAATTTAAGAGAAGACGATGAATTCAAATATTCCTCTAAGATATATTAATTACCTTAAATTGGTTTAACGAAAGTTTGGTTAATCAATGATGTATTTTTAAGAGGTACACCTAAATTATGCACGTATTTTAAGTAAATCATATATAATGATAAATCAGTAACGTTACCTGTGAGAATATGATTTTTTATGCTGTGGCTTCAAGAGAGGGAATTATTGTCCTTTAAAAATAATAATAGGTGCTGTCTATAGTTTTTAGGGCAGCGCCACCTGTTGAGAAACAAGTGGTAGTAGAGTAACGTGGACATTCCAGAAGAATAATTTTATATCATCAACAGATAGCGTCTACCCTAAAGTAATACGAAATTGTATGTTGTAGTGTATTTTTAGCTCACAAATTTCTAAAATAGAAAAATCCTCTAAATTGCATGCAAAAAATTAAATTAAAAAATCTCAATTATTTTCTCAAATTATTTGATTTACAAAGTTAGAATATGAAAGCTACAATATTAAAAAAGATTTACCTTCTTTAAGTTTAAAAATTTTGTTCGGTGACTTTGAATCTCTATATTTTACATGTAAGAATACTAAAAGATTATTAACAGTCACAGAAAGGGCGCAAGCAATACACACTGTTATCAAATGGGTATTATTGTTTAATTCAAATTCTGTGTTGAAAATTATTGTATTTTTTTTACTGCAGACTGTTAAAGCACTTGAACAAAAACGTCACGTCATTTGCTAAAAAATATGTTATACTAAATATTATTTTGCACATTATGACACTTGGTATCACGTTGAAATGGTGTTATGTAATGGTAACGCTGAATGAAAAATTATATTTGGTGAGTGAATATTGAAATAACGTATAATATTTATTCCACACTGTAATTTTAGTTCTAGAGATTCATAAATAGTGCAGATATTTTTAAAAACTTAGTTTACCCTTGCAAAGTTCAAGACAAACTTAAATTGCTAAATAGTTATGAGAGAAAAGTTTGTAATAGAATTTCATTCATAAATTTAACTTCCCCTGTAGTCTGCTGCGTTAATAATTATCACGTTCTAGACATTTTAAAAGCAAAATTATGTGATGTTTTTTTTTCTAAATTACTTAATATTAATCATTTTCCAAAAACTAGTATATTGTGTTATATAGAATGCGTTTCTCTACCAGAGGTTTCAAGACATCTACGAAACTTAGTTGGATGTATACTATAGTAAAAATTACATAACTTAAACTTATAACCTATCCTTAAGAATACATGGTTGCTTCGATATTAGGATAATAATGATATTACCACGCTTGTGTCGTATCCGGAGTCTCCTGGCTCACGTGGTAAGGTGTTCGTTCCACTGTACAAGCGAAGTCACTCGTTATGTGATATTTTAACTTCCTGCACAATTTTTAATTAATCGTCAAATTACTCTTAACATATATTTCCTGTATTAGCAATCGAAAATAAATTGCAGAGTGAATTTAAAAAATATACATGTAGTTTCAAATAATTTAATGTATATGTATGGTTAGGTAATTATGTACGATTATTATTCTTGTTATCAAAGTCGGCATTGCCTTGTTATATTCTATATTGTTGCATTTTATTCGTTATAACTTTGATTTATATGCATGAGTTCCAATAAATGATGCATAATTGGACCGGTATTTTTATTTTTAACATTTATAGGCCGTCCCATAATAAATCTTACTCATGTGAATCATAAAATCCTAAATGATGAATGGGAAATCGTATTTGGGCTTAAGTATGATGGAGATTTCTTGTAGATAAAGCTTAAAATGTGGAAATATATTAGGTTGATTTCGCAACAAAGATGTTAAAATGACGTTCAGTCGTAATTTATGGTTTACGGTTAACTATTTTAATGTCCATGTAATAAAAGATAAGAAATAAGCGAATAAATATTACCTTTTCTTAAACTAGATAACATCAAACCAACAACAAAATAATTCAATGTTTGCAACAACAAACAAAAACAGAAAGCAAAACCTAACATTCAGAGGTTATAATATAATTTTGCAGCATTGTTCCTTTGAAGCTTTGTGCGTGCGAGGGAATCCTAGATGGCTAGGGGCAGTCGCTCGTAAAATTGCAGCGAACCTTGGGGGGACGTCTCAAGACGCCCGTATATTCTTATACGTACAGTAACTAAAAAAATATTAAATAAAAACATATTATAGTACCTAATTTTTCTTTTAAATGTTTTAATTCGCATAGAATTTTACTAATATTATTTTTTAAATTTCATATTTTATAGCTCATTTTGTTTTCACAATTACGTATTATTTATAGAAAAAACATTTAATATATAGTATTAGTATATATTTTTTGTTTTAATAGAGATTTCATTCGAAGCTCATTATATTTATATTTTCAATATACTGTTCAACAAAGAATCAACCCGGACAACCTTAACAAAGTCGAGGGCGCGGGGTCGTAAACTTCCCCTTGCACGCCGACACTCACTTTCCTACATTTACACACGTTCAATTCAATACGAGAACCAGATCAACAATAATTTTGTTGCAACTTAATTTCATATCTGCAACATACATACATTACTTTCTTTGCTTGTCAGGACAGACGTAATAGAAATTAAACCAATTGAAAATATTTTAGAAGACTCTGTGAACATGACGTGAGCAGAAGAACAATAAGGTACTGTAATCTATTTTAGCTACAGCTGTGTAAAAAATAAATAAATTAAAAAATAACTATTATTTGTCTCAAACTTATACAGTACTCAGAAATATACGCATTTTTGCATTTACAAGATCTAATTATAACCAACACACGCAAACAAACTTTATGTTAACAAACAAACGTTGTGTTAACACACACAAATAAAC